>CAIGRK010312798.1:0-17826 GCA_903798315.1 Fraxinus greggii | reverse complement strand
ATGAAAGAAAATAAATAGCAAGATCAAATATGATAATACCTTTTACTGTTAGAAATATAAACTTGATTATAATTAAATTGGTTCATGTAATGCGATTTAAAACATTCATGCATTGTTGGATACATGTATTCTAATTAACGAAAACATGTATAATAGATTCATGTACTAGTTGAATATTCATGTATTTGATATATTCATTAAACATTTTAGGAGGAAGAATGTAATAATGGTGGATATATGTACTAGATTAGGTACATGCTTTGTAAAGCCTTTAAAAGGCTTGTGATTATAGCATTTTAATACAAGTCAACTCAAGAAATAATAAGTTCATTGTTCTCTTGAATTTATTATCTCATCTCTTAAGTTTCTCGTCTCAAATTTTCTACAAAAGTGGTATCAGAGCAAGGTTATAGAAGTGCGAGAAGAAGAGATGGTAACCAACAACTATCTTCCATTCCTCAACTCTCGAATGACAATTATAGTACATGGTGTATTCGTCGGGAATGCATATCTTGGAAGTCAAGATACATGTAATTTGGTAGAGAAATGTTTTGAACTTCAAAATGAAGAAGGCCTATCTCAAGTCCAAAGCGAATTGCAACAAGCAACTAGCAGGAAGGACCAAAAAGCTCTTAGTATGATTCATCAAGCACTTAATAATACAATTTTTCAAAAAATTTCGAATGCTACTACCAGAAAAGAAGCATGAGAAATTCTTGAAAACACTTATAAAGGTGCGAGCAAAGTCAAAAAGGTTTGTATTTTTGAGGGGAGAATATGAAAGACTTTCCATGAAGGAATCAGAGTCAATTTCAAATTACACTTCACGAGTTTCGGTGGTTGTCAATGAAATGAAAAGATATGGAGAAGAAATGGATGATCTTCAAGTGATCGAAAAAATTCTTCGATCTTTACATGAAAAATTCAATTTTATTATATATATGTTGAAGAGTCGAAGGATTTGGAAGAAATGACTAATGATGAAGTATGGGCACCTTAAAAGCTCATGAGGAGAGGTTGTTGAAGAAGAAACAACAACCGATTGAACAAGTCTTACAAACAAGTCTTTCTTTGAAAGTTAGGGACGAGAAGCATAGTATGAGCCGAGCAATAAGGACGAGGACGTGGAAGAGGTTGAGGAAGAAGGGACAGAAAATTTCAAAATTCAGCTAACAATGAAAGAAATTATCAACAATCATATAATTCGATAGGAAGACGAAGACAAAATTATCAAAGAGGAGGAGAAAGAAGAAACAATTACGGAAGGTATGACAAGTTTCAAGTTGAATGTTGCAATTGTCATAAACTTGGGCATTTTGCATGCGAGTGTATAAATAATAATGTTGAGAAGAAGTCCTATTATGTTGAAGAAAGACTTAACAATTCTTGGTATTTAGACACCGGAGCAAGTAACCACGTGTGTGGAGATAAATCTATTTTCATGGAGCTTGAAGAATTAAATGGACATGTTACCTTTGGAAATGCATCAAAGGTTTAAGTCAAGGGAAAACTTATTCAAATGAAGAATGGAGAATACCAATATATTTCTAATGTCTATTATGTCCCTTCTATGAAAACAAATATTTTGAGTTTGGGCCAACTTTCGAAGAAGGGATATGACATCCGAATGAGAAATCAAGAGATAACAATTCAAGAACAAAATGGGAACCTGATAGCTAGAGTTCCAATGACAAAGAACTTAATTTTCTGGTTGAACATCCAAATCGAAGAAGTTAAGTTCTTGAAGGCATGTATCAAAGATTCAACCTGGCTATGGCATTTGAGAGTATGGCATCTAAATTTTGACAGTTTGAATCTCTTGGCGAAGAGGAGCATGGTAAAGGGACTGCCACATATTCATCATCAAAATCAACTTTGTGAATGATATCTCTATGGGAAGCAATCCCGAAAAGCTTTTCCAAAAGAAGCAAGTTACCAAACAATAAATCATTTTGTATTGGTGCATACGAATCTTTGTAGCACATTCAAACCATCATCATTTAGTAAAAATAATTATTTCGTGCTATTTATTGATGATTTTTCTCATAAAACTTAGGTTTATTTTCTTAGAGAAAAGTTCGATGCATTTGACACTTTTAAGAATTTCAAAGTGATGGTGGAAAATCGAAGTGGCTACAAGATCAAAGCTTTAGTCTCGGATCATGGTTATGAATATATTGGGAACAAAATTCAAAAAATTTTGTGAAGAACATGGCATACATCATTCTATTACTATTGAATATAGAACATTATAGACTTATTTGATGGTGTGAGTACCACGACTATTTAAAATCGTGTCTCTAAAAGACAGGTTTGAAGCGGACAACAAAAACAATAAAACCAATTCTAAATCTTCTTCATCATATTTGACCTCCAAGGTCTTCAAATCAACGACCGTTTCCTTAAAAACAGCTAGGTGATCCTCAAAAGGTGTACCTTCTGTCATACGATGAGAATATAAACGTTGTTTCATATGCAATTTGTGCTAGTAAAATTCTTTGTTATGTATAATTGCTCTAATTTTAACCATAATACAGCTGCTGACTTCTTTTTTCAAAACGCCGTGAAGAATATTATGTGAAAGATGAAGATGTATTTGAGATAGGGCCTTTTGATCCCCTCTAGAGTCCAAGTTGTGGGCATATTGTCAAATCCCAATAACGTGTCGTCCATATCTATCTGAGTGAGTAATGTTCGCATCTTTACCCACCACAAAGGGAATTCTGTATTGTGATCTAATAGTGAAACATTATACTTCATTGTTGTCATCACAAAAGATCAATTTGAGCTATAACTTGATCAAAACCTTGATCTTCCACAAGAATCTCAAATATAAAAGCTCTGATTTCAGTTTGTTGTGTAATTAAGATGATATCGAATTAATTCAATACCATTTTGTTGAAGAAAATAAGATATTATAGCAATAAATGAAGTAAATATCTCAAAGACACTAACAACGTAATTTTTAGAGCGGATGAGATTTTATTATAATATGAAGAAAAATACAAAGATTTGTGTTTTCAATTTTGTTTAACTTAACCTAAATTATAATGAAGAGCCAACTATATATAGGGAACAAATAGGGGGCATCTGAACCCTAATAGTAAAGTTATAGTTGAAGTAGAATGTAAGAAAACTTCTCAAAATACAAAAACGGGCCTGGGCTGTAAACATTGCCATTCGAGCGGGTGGCTAGCCCTAAGCTAGTTGTGTCCCGGCACTCGTACGATAGGCTAGTGCCAAGTGGGCATCAACTTCTCTGCTTTTGGTGCTTGAGCACCTAACTAGCCCCATGCTAGCGAAAATGCGGTGGGAAAACCTTTCGTTCTATAATTTCAACATCTTCAAGTCCAACACAAATTACAACTCCTAAAAGGGCTTCCAAATAGAATTTCAACTAGAATTTGCCAAGTAAACTTGAATAGAATTTCACAATAACATTCCAAATAGAATTCATCTTGACATGTACTTTAATTAGAATTTACAATTATTTTCAACAAAGAATCTGGGTCATACTCAAATTCTACTCAAATTCTAATATTGACGAATAATTATAGTTTTCTTATTAATATGCATCAAATTCTTAGTGCAAATCAATGTCTCACCTATCTTTGTACTCAACAAACTACGATATTAGTAGAGAATGACTCAGAAGCAATTGTTGATATATGGCTAACACATCTTAGCAACTTAGGAGAAAACCTATTATTTATTTGCAATTATTGTCCACAAAAGTAATATGTTGAAATGCTCATTTGTCAAATCTTCACAAGAATCATTGAAGTAATCCATCAAATCATTATTCTCAACTTGAGATTCTAGCGTAAGAAGGCTCTTCATCGTCTGATTTCCCACAAGTGAACGGGATCTTGAACAAGTAATATATTAATGTGTAGAGTGTTGAACTCACAAGGACTAAGTATTCAAACGAGTTCAAATTAATAGCAACATTAATCGAATAACAAATAGGTTTTGAGTTTTCTATAATGATATCTAAATTATCGATTAAACTAGAAATCAATTTAACTTATTTGATTTCAAATATGTGAAAGTATTGCTAAGACGTTGAATCCCCCATGTTAATCCATTTTTAACACGACGAATTAAAGTGAAAATTAGTAATCATTTTTGTTGGTCAGTGTTCCTAATTCAATTGAAAACCTTTTTCGATAGTTATCAAATATATTCCCCTCATGTAACCATCCTATCTCTCGATAAAAGATGCAGATGTGATAAATGCATTAAATGATTTAAAACACCTATGGAAGCCATGTAAATCATATAGATATCTCTATCATCTATCGAACTTTACAATGTTTATTATTTTTATGTAAAAACCTATTATCTCTCTCGATAATAATAGATTCCAATAAATCATCTCAGTTAGTAGCTAAATAATTGAAAAGTCGGTGAAATTTTATGTAAAAACCTATTATCTCTCTCGATAATATTAGATTCCAATAAATCATCTCAGTTAGTAGCTAAATAATTGAAAAGTCGGTGAAATCAATAATAAATATCCAAGAAAACTAGTCTCGAAATAATTAATCAATACCAAAAATTTCATAATAAGGGTTCATCTCATCCTAACAATGTATAAAACTAGCCTAACATAACGAAATTACAAGAAATCATATTTAAGTGAAAAGACATAACCCAAATTTTTGATAAATTGAGAACATGTAGATGAATATTGAATCTCTTCGATGGTTTCTTCTTGAATCTCAACTTGCGCCTCTTCTCTTCTTTACCAAAGAAAATCAAGTTTGAATCTCCACTTGATTGAATTCTTGTAAGACCCCTTCAATTTTCTCACAAAAACTATAAATTTTCCTTCTTCGATGATAATAATTTATTAATATTGGAGTATCGGATATATATGAAAGGTCTCTAATATATATTATGCTGTCAGGTATTTGTAGGGGTAGAAAATTGGTTAAAAACTATGTCCAAGTTGGTTTCCAAAAGAGTTCCAATCGAATAAGGAAATTGCTTTCGAGCGGATTTTTTGTCTCTGCACAGCATTCATTATTTTGGATATAAATTTCTTTCCCGATATCTGATTGAGATGATTCAAAGTGAATTGAAAGTTTGCTCAAAGAGCTACAACCTTTCTAGAAATAGAACTTTTCGAGTTCGGATGTTTACTATGCCAAATTGGTCTCAATATTCGGTTAAAAATCTGGAATATAATTTGTGCGATTGGAAATTGATTTTGATAATATAATCATATTTCATACTTTTTTGAGTTCTAATTACATCCAATTATCTCCTAACAATCTTCAAAGTATCTTCTTGTGTCCGAATCAACTATCGTTAATGAAGACATAAAAGTAAAAGTACTATAGCTAACACCCGTTGTAAACAAAAGCTCGTTACATCAGTCATATAGAAAGTTAAGGGGGAGAGAGAGTGCCAAAAAAATGAAAATTATGAAATAGCAGGTGCATGAATATGCACCAAATGTACTGGTTAAGTCATAAACACTTATTTGAGAAGACTTGACTTTTGATGAGGAATTAATGGCCTAATCTAGTCCTAGATGTCGAAGTAATCAAAGAATTGGAGAATTCTTATTTATTGATGTATTGACTTGTAATTAGTAGAGTTCACTTGAACTAGAAAGTGTGAGGATAGTGATGAAAAAAGTTAACCTTAGTTTGCACACTAAAAAAAGAGTAAAGAAAATAAGTTTGGCGGTGTGTGAATCATACGAGAGGTGAAAGGATATATTTGACTACAGAGGGTCGAGAATTGAAGCAACTTGTAAATTCATAATTGTCTACTTAGATTTCACATACACACTTCGATTTTGCATCGAAAGAGTAGATATTGGTCTGGTATTGGGACTTTGAAGTGATTTGTAAATTTAATACTGTGATTTCAAACCTTGAGGTAAAAAACTATATTGTCTAACCAAATATTTTTGCATGCTTACATGTTTATTGTTGTTTGTGTTATAGTTCTATTTGAGGACAAATAAATGATTAAGTTTGTGGGTGTTGGATAAGTGCGTTTTATACTCGTATTCGAGGACATACTTGATTTTTTAAACTAATTACTAACCAAATTAGGATTTTTACGTTTTGTACTTTTTTTTTCACCCATCCTAAAATTATAAATAACAAATTACAAAAAAATATTGGTTCAACTCGAATATCCACGGTTCTAATTTAGGAACTACGAACTGAACCAACCCAATCAGTATTGATTCTTGGTTCTAATTCCTAATTTTATTTTTTTATGGTTCTGAATAGGTTTTGGTTTTGGTTTGGGAAGATAGGTTCCGGATAAAATGCCCAAGCCTATGTAAATGCATATATTAATTAAGAAACTAAATATATTTATATGAACAAAAATTATTTTCTATTTTTTAATATTGTAAATTCCAATGTTTTAAAAATCGATTCGGGCATTGAGCTGAAAATTAAAGAGGGTAGGATCAAAAGGTCGAACCGGGACTTTTTTTTTTTAAATGAATAATAAATCCAATGTCAACAACATGAAAATTTAAAAAGTTAAAATTTAAAACCTGACTGTTTTGCATCATCTATCACCAATAAAAAAATGCCAAAGTAATAATTGAATCCAAAAATTGCACTAAACATAAAAGATTAAATAGTTAAATTTCCTCTTCATCATCTTCATATATAAAATTTAACCCTTGATCACTTCCACGGTCACTTGAACCACCAAAACAACGAATAACATCCAATGCATCTAAGTCACCCTTCTCTAGAGTATGAAGCTCGTCATTATTTTTAGGATTTTGTTAATGGTACATAGGGGTGTACCTAAGGGATTACACCCCCTCACATGGGGGTGCGATCCACTTAAATAAAAAAAAATAGTGGGTCCCACCCCATGTGAGGGGGTGTAACCCCTTAGTTATATTTTTTGATATACTATTAGCAAAATTCTTATTTTTATTATCACCTAAAGAAGAATAAATATATTAGATAAAGATACATAACCAATATAATCAAATATAAAAATACTAAGTTAAGATTGTTAAACTTACGAACCTTGAACATAGGCATCACTTTCATGTTCATTTACATTGGGAAGTGCATCTTCTTCATACATAACGTTATCTAGTTCTTCATACTCAAAATCCTGAGGCGGTACTTTATCCTCTATCCAAAAGTCTATCTTGTCAACACACTTATAATCAACTGGATCATAAGATTTTTTCCTACAATAAAGTCTATAAGGTTATTCATGAGAAGTAGTTAGATAAAGAAAATATTAACAAATAAATAAGACACTAAAATAAACTTGTGGCTAAAGAGTTTGAGATTATTTACATATTCTTCAATCGCAAATTATTAACAGAGACAAGATCATTGAGTTTTTGATGCTCCAATATATTTCCTTTGTGTGTGTGTGTGAATACGTTCATATACACTCCAATTCCTTTCACATCCCGAAGAAAAAAGGTTGTTTGACCAAGAATTCGAACAACCATCTTTTGCGAAGTAGGATCACTAGATCCACACAATTTCTACCTTTCGTCTATATATTTAACAAAAGTTAATTTGAAGCACTATGAACTATAAATAAGTAAACATAAACAATAAATAACTAAATTTAAATGCTCACCAGATTGTAATGGTTTTCTAGTATTACAAGCAGACCGCCTTCCAAAGTTTCCTTCACGCCTCAATACATCATTATCTCTCCCATTGCTTTTGTCTCGTCATCACAAATGTTTTTTTTATTTCAAGCAAAATCCTTCTTCATAAATGAAAGTAGAATTAAGAAAATAAGCTGATGCATGTATGTTAAGACGAAGATATTTATCCCATCGCTCCTTAATTATCAGTGTAAGAACTATACAATCGTTTCTTGTTCAAGAATATATTTTTATTCCTTTTTGTGTCCTGTGCGTGCCATCATATACATAACCTAATGAAGATTTTTCATAAAAGTGGTAGCGAAATGAGTCACAACTGGACGTACAATTGCCCTCCTTTCACCCATTTTTCTCAACAAGACAAAAAAAAAAAATTGTGTGATTATACACAAATATTGTAATCTTTGAAGCACGTAATGCAATGGAATGTACATTAATCATACTACCACTGCACCACTGCTATGACCACCACTACCACCAACATTACCACCACCTTACCGCACCGCCACCATTTGCAAACCACCACCAACCCAAAAACTCCAGACGCAAAACTCCTGATTTCCCCTACATTTTCTACCACCGGTAACGATGCTCACGCCGCGTGTAGCACAGCCCAAAATCGGCACTACCAATACCACCGCGACCTCATAAACACCGCCAACATCACCACCACAGCCGCCGTCGCCACCAACTGCAAATACCACCAACAAAACACATCCCAAAATCACTCCACAACCACCACAAAATCAAATCCAAAATAACTACACAACTACCACAAACCAGATACAAAATCATTGCACAACCATCGATTGCAAAACCAAATCCGATCGACGATGATCTCTGAGCAACAACGATAACTACTGCGCTCTGAACGCAGCGACGACTGTAGCAGTGGAGTCAAGCAACATCACAGCTTAGTTCGCAGCGACAACGACGTCATCGTCGCGACTACAGCAGTGATTCACGCCAACTGCATAATCGTCGCAGCTGTTGATGGACACTGGAGGGAGAGAAATGATGGAGGTAGAGAGAATGGAGTGAATTTCATAATGGGTGAGGGTGGGTATATTAATTTAATTTTATAATATTATTATTAATATTGAATTATCATCATTTTTATGTAAACAAACTTTGCCATTGTTTGACAACAATTATTTGTGAAAAATAAAGTTTTGAATAGTAATTTTTAAGAGAATGTGTAGTTAAAAAGTAGAAAAATGTTTTGGGTTTACATGAAAAATATTTTTTGTAAGAATAGGTGATTAAAAATGAGTATGAGAAAAAAAAAGTTTGAAAGAATAATTGTCAAACGGGGGCTTTAAATTTGATTTTTGAAATGTTAACTTAAAAAATAGGGAAAAAGTCATTTATACATCTAAAAAAAATAAGAATACCATATATACTATATCTTTTATAATATGTCCAAAAATACTAATTGAGCATCAAATTAAAATCATAAATACCACCTCCCCAGTTTTCCTCTCATCATCTTTCTGTATTTGATATCTAAATGCAGAGCACATATTAAGGTTATTAATGACATCCCCAAAACATTAGCAAAATTCTTGAAAAAAAAATGGACAATTGTAACGAGAATTTGATGAACAGATTTTCGATTGGAGCATCAATTGTAAATTAATATTAACCTACAATCTTGTTCACTTGCTTCACAGATTTTAGATTTTCGTTATTACGGTAATACTTCATAATCCTAGGTGAAAATATTAGCTGCAAAACTTATGCACTCACTAAATTTTAAAAATATATTTTTCTACTATTTTACACTATATTGTTGGAAAATTATTTAATTTGCCATGTGGGCCGACATATGTAATTAATTGTATATAAAGGCTATCTTAAAGTTAAGCCCAAAATTAAAGTGATCTAATAAAAAATTAAGTAATTGACCGGATTATATGTGTAGAGACTGGATCCATTATGGTTGTATTTGACGATGTGTCGAATACATATGGAAAACTATAAATAGGGTTATGTTCCCTAATTCATATGTAATTTTTTCATTCTGTGTTTTCCCATCAACACAAGAATACAAAAGAAAACATATTAAAGAGGAAGATCCAAAATCCGTAATCAAGAATCAAATTGAAGAACAAGACAATCAAAATTATGGAGCTAGAACCAAAATCAAGATCAAGAATCAAAGGAGTCAATATTCAAGATTCAAGAACCGAAATCAAGATTCAGTAATAAAGAAACGTTCCCAATGAATTAAGATATGTTCCGCTTTTAATTAATCTTCTCGGTGATTTGATATAGAGATCTTGACAATTCATAATATTATGTAAAGTTTAAGTTTCATGAGAAACTTAACACGTATGACTTCTATAAAAATTTGTGCTAGTATTACATTCCTTGATAAATAACTGATTTCTATGTGAGAATAGATAAACACTATGTGATTCAACAATAATTCATATCATGAACCATTTGTTTTACTTGTGTATTCTATATGCATGGTTCACTCGTCCAAGGTAATGTCTTTATATTTCTCCATTATTTCCGTAAGTTTATCATGTTACGCAAAATATTTCTATGATCGTTGTATTGCACTATGATTTCGTATAAATGTTAACTTTCTCCATTACAATGAACACAGGTATCTCCTTTCACAAATTACCTGCATCAAGTCTTTGACACTAATACAACGCACCTAGTAGATTAGAGAGAGTTGATTTGCACTTGCAACTGGTTCCAGATTGATGGGGTTCCCTGTCCACATTCATCAGCTGCTATTAGGACGAATGGAGAACAACCGTACAAATATTATTCTCTTTACGGTTTAAAGGAATCTTATGTTGACACGTACGCTAGTGGCATCATTCCATCTGGGTAGGCCTAAGAATACAAGGAGACAAATAAAGGAGAGAGCATACAACTAACAAGATGTGGACGATATGGTGGAAAGCGGGCACAACAGAAGAACATGTAAGTAGGCTCTACCACTAATTCATGTGCAAAAACGTAAACGTTATTCAAGCATCAACGGAAATGACGAATAGTTACACGATGTGTTAATCCTATGATGTCAAATTTATTTATTCCTTTAAATACTCGGCGATTGATGTTGGTGAATAAGTGTTTTCGAGAAAATAATAAAATTGATGGATGAAGTTGTTGGTCTCAGAATTGAGATTTTCATATCAAAATAAAACAAAGAAACAAAAATCGCAGAAAGTAAGAACACAGATTTTTCGCCCCTTAGGGCCCGGACGTTCAGCTTGATAGCCACTCACCCATTGAGCATCTACAAAGTAGATTATGCTCGAATCCACTAAGAATCACAAATGTATGAAGAAATCATTTCTTCACTAAAGTTTCCTCTCGCCTCTCTAATACAAAAAATTTCTCCTAACAGCCTCTAAATTGTAAAACAAAATACACTCTCACAATATCACTAAGATATTTCTAGAGATCAAAACCAGAAAATCGAAGAGAGAATAACACTCTAGAGAAGACGAAGAAGAAAACCCTAGAATACAAAATACAAAATAAAGTAAATCGAAGAGTCAAGAACGGGTTATAATACCGCCGTATTCCATCCAACGGTCCTGAGCATGCCAGCTGTAAGGCCAAGATCAACTCATTTAAACAAACAACCCGGAGGCCCAATTACATAGCAAAGCGCAATGACAATAAGAGGCCCAATATCACATAATAGAGAGGCAGCACACAACAATCTCCAACTTGCTGAACTATTCTTGGTATTCTATCGTGGATTCCAAGCATAATTTATTTGTTTCATTTGCGCTAAAGTTCTTGTAAATGAAAGAAAATAATCAGTTTGTGTTTTAACAAAACTTTGGTCCAAATAGGTTTTTTTACAAAACTTTGGTTCAACATTTTACTTTATTTTATAGACCTAAATAATTAGTGAAAAATAACTTAAAAATTTTAATTTTGCCTAAAAAAAATTAATACTTTATATATTTTAGATTTTTATGCAATGACCCATCGATCCAACTACTGACCCGCTTTTCGACCAGTAACCTGAGACCAAATATTTTGTCCGGGTCGATGTTCAGGTCGAGTATAATAACTATGATTTATACCAGAATTCCAAAATTGAAGTTTGCAGAGAGGAGTTTTGGACAAAATATGAACGAAATGCAAATTGAGATATGAATAATAGTGATCTTTGAAATGGATTGAAGAGTTCTTGGATTTCAAGCTTGAATTTTTATGATTTAGTGCTATAATGAAGAATCGAGAGTCGAGGGATTATTGGGCAAGAATTGTGGATGGTAATGAGACTTGTTTGGAGGAATGATTTTAGTTTTCGGCTATATTAATTATAGGAGTGAGGATATTTTTTATTTATCATATATACTTCATATATTCGAGTATTTCTGGAATAAAAAACTTTGGAACGTAAAAATTGAATTTTTTATAATTTTAATGTAGATTTCCACTAAAAAATATTGTTCTATGAAATTTCCGCCTGAAATTTCCCATGTTGGAGAGACAGATTCTGGGCTCCTCTTATGTTGGGCTTGGGAGTCCAAGTTTCGACCCATCCCGCTATTAAAACACTCGAGATAACCTCGCAAGTCAGCGGAGCCAAATATCTACTGAATTCCCTCCATTTCTCCAAATCTTCCCAACAGGAAAAAGGAAAACGGAAGGGAAAATTCATTCAATTGATAGAGAATTCTAAGCCTGAAAATCATCACTGCAATCAGGTTCCGAATAGAAGAATTCTTGAAGAAAACAATTAGGAATGGGGAAAGATGAGGATGAGATTAGGGGGGAAATAGAGGAGCGGCTGATTAACGAGGAGTACAAAATTTGGAAGAAGAACACTCCATTCCTTTACGATCTGGTAATTACTCAAGCTCTGGAATGGCCGTCTCTTACCGTCGAGTGGCTGCCGGACCGGGAGGAGCCGCCGGGGAAGGATTACTCGGTCCAGAAGATGATTCTCGGGACTCATACTTCGGAGGACGAGCCCAATTATCTCATGCTGGCTCAGGTTCAGCTTCCCCTCGACGATTCTGAGAACGACGCTAGACATTACGAGGATGACCGCTCAGATTTTGGGGGCTTTGGCTGCGCCGACGGCAAGGTTTTTTTTTCTTTTGTAAAATCTTATTATTTTTATGGTGGGGAATTTCTTTCTTTTTTTTTCAATAAAAATAAACATAAAAATCCCATCCTTGTATTCCGTTCTTTGGATATTTATGGCCTGGGAAAAAAATTGCTATTGGTATTACGACTTGGGTTTGAGAACTTAAAAATGTTGTTAGGTTTAGCATTGGTTATTTGGTACTATGGAATTGGGGCCTCTAATTAGTGGTAGAAATGATTCATGTCGTTCAAATTTGTGTTTCTTGAAGTCCAATACCAAGGCTTCAAGCTTTTGCTGCCAAACATGACATTTTTGTTTTTACACTTCAAAGGAAAAAAGGGAATCTTTGGTTTTGTAAAACAACATTTGATCCGGTAATTGCACCAAAAACTGATAAATTAGAAAATTTCCCCATTCCTGAGAATTTTGTGGAGATGGTACTGTTGCATGCTTGCATCTTTAAATTTGATGTTTTGGATTTGGATCAGCTTAGAGTATTTTTCTTCAAATAATAATTGACACCTTATTGTCTGTAGCTTGGTTGCCTCCTTAAGTTTTGGAATTCAGTTATGTGTACGCAATTGGGACTTGTTTTAGATACTGGACTTCAACATTCTGCAATCTGTTTGATAAGTAAATAAAAAAAAAATTCAAACTTTGCCACAATCTCTCCCAACAAGAATAACCAGATTGTAGTTTTGATCTAATGCATGCTTTATTTGTTGTTCTTTTTCAAATTTAATCCATTATCTGTGTAAAAATTGAATCTTTGCTATCTATACATGTAAATGAATTCTTTTCAGGTTTATGGTGCATAGGCCACAAAGTCATTTACAATTACATAATGAGTATATTTTTCCTGCAGGTGCAAATTATCCAACAAATCAATCATGATGGAGAGGTCAACCGGGCTCGATATATGCCCCAAAACCCATTTGTTATTGCCACTAAAACAGTTAGTGCAGAGGTCTATGTATTTGATTATAGCAAACATCCATCTAAGCCCCCTGTAGGTAGTGCATGTAACCCTGATCTGAGGCTGAGGGGCCACAATAGTGAAGGGTATGGTTTGTCCTGGAGTCAATTCAAGCATGGTCATTTATTGAGTGGTTCTGATGATGCCCAAATATGTTTGTGGGACATCAATGCAACTCCCAAAAATAAGGCTCTAGATGCAATGCAGATATTTAAGGTATGAAGTAAATAAATAGCATGCTTATAAGTGCAATATTCTTGCTCTGATTTGCGATGTGTGAAAAATTTATACATCTGTGATATTATTCCCAAGTTCATAACGTTGCCATGTGTGGTTTTGTTTATAACAATCATGCTAAGATAGATTCATGAAGGAGTTGTCGAAGATGTAGCATGGCATCTCAGGCATGAGTACTTGTTTGGTTCNATGAAGTAAATAAATAGCATGCTTATAAGTGCAATATTCTTGCTCTGATTTGCGATGTGTGAAAAATTTATACATCTGTGATATTATTCCCAAGTTCATAACGTTGCCATGTGTGGTTTTGTTTATAACAATCATGCTAAGATAGATTCACGAAGGAGTTGTCGAAGATGTAGCATGGCATCTCAGGCATGAGTACTTGTTTGGTTCAGTTGGGGATGATCAGTATCTGCATTTATGGGATCTCCGTTCTCCATCAGTCAGCAAGCCTATTCAATCTGTAGTTGCTCATCAAAGTGAGGTGGGTGTCATAATTTCCTATACACTTGAAGGATAAACAGATTGGAATTATTACTGTGGGTACTACATAAATATTAATGACAATGTGATGCTGACATTTTAAACATGTTTGAAATAATTTAAAATGCCGAGTCCATATAGAAGGAGAATGTGTTTGCTACCATGTAATGTCTTTCTGTTTGAGTTAGGATACTAACTCTAGACAATCAGATGCTTTGTTACAACTTTAAGTTTACTTCTGTATAATTTGAATTAGCATATACAAGCAGTAGAAGATTGATTTTTGTTTTGTTTGTCAGTGGCGGCAGATAAATGGTCATTAAGTCCTAACAGAAGTGCAAGAGACATTCTCTAGTTCATGTCGAGTCTTCCCAACTTTTAGATAAATTTTACGTGGTCAAACTTTTGTTTACAGTAGTCATCTTTTTCCCTTCGTACGAATCACATATTGCTTAGATCTGCAGAGAAGGAGCATGCTACTTTCACTAAAGAAAGCTGGTGAAGACATGATATTAAAATTAGAAACTGTATTGGCTTAGGTTGATTAGCATTTGTCTTGACCTTTATGATCATTCCTGAAGGCACTTCGCGTTGTACTACTATATTTATCTCTATTCGTGAATTGATATTGTAACCCTTTCTTGACACTACGTTGAACTTAGAATAAAAGGTTTTGGCAGTCAACATACTTCTCTTAATGTACTGGTTTTCAGCACGTCTAACTAGTTTAATATTGTCCTTAAACATCCCTTTCTCCCTGAGAAAGGAGATTAGTTTTGTGTATATTGGATTTGACCTTGTCCATTTTAGATACTACGATGGTTTTTCTTTTGGACACATGGTCCTTTATATAATTTTCTTTTCCAGCACACGTGTCCTGGCATTTGTATACTGTCAGTAAATTACCTTTTTTGTGGTGACTTTCGGTAGGTAAACTGTTTAGCTTTCAATCCCTTTAATGAGTGGGTTGTGGCAACGGGCTCAACTGACAAGACTGTTAAATTATTTGATCTTCGAAAAATTTCTACTGCGCTCCACACCTTTGATGGTCACAAGTAAGAGATATTTCTTGCTTTCGGCTTTTCAGTGATTTTACTAATTGTCAATCTGTCCATGGACAATCTCATTTAATCACATAATATATAGCCTATGCTTGTTCCCATTCTTTCAAAACTCTTTTTTCTACGTACTCATTTTCAACCATACATTTACACAAAAAAATATTCTGCACGTAAACATAAAACTTATTCTCCAAAAATTCACTATCAAATCCAAAAATTCACTATCAAAACAATGCATTTCCAAAAGATATGGCCACCAAACAGGGGCACACTTTATAAGAACATGGGCATGAATTGGTCAATCAATATTTTTATTAACTTAATACTACTATCATTGCAATACAGGGAAGAGGTTTTCCAGGTTGGATGGAATCCAAAGAATGAGACTATCTTAGCTTCTTGTTGTCTCGGTAGGAGGATCATGGTGTGGGATCTTAGCAGGTAATTTGAATGTACGAGAAAGCTAATTTGTTATGTGATCGCATGTGAAAGATTCGAATGTCATATATTTGAAGCTATGATGTTTCTAGTTTTGACTTCTTATTGAGGATTCTTTCTTGTTAATTTTTCCAAGAGCTTCTCACCTCTTCTCATAGTAACCTCTAAGTAGCATTTCTATATATTTTGGTTTTTACCATACCATGTGCCTTGTTGGTTTTACGAGCAATCTAATCTGGATAATGAAAAATAAAGTTGCCATTTTTCTTCCTCGTAGTCACCTCAGTTTGCTACCTGTTCACTCCACTTCTACTCTCCAGTTCTTATGGATACTCTCTCAACCTTTTCACATGTTACTTTACCTTGTTGTCTTATAAACCTTTTTCTTCTTTCTTTTGATCGTTTTATCTAATTATTAATCTTGTGGATCGATGGAGGCAAGCTTGATGAATTTCCATAAAGCTTGCAAGTTTATTTATCCTGCGTGTACACACGAAATTTATGACAATTGCATCTGATTTGAGGCACTGGTATGGTTCATTAATTAGGGAGATCTGCAGATGAAAATTGCTGAACCCATAACTAAATTTTCACTTTTCTCGTTCACTAGGATCGATGATGAACAGACACCGGAGGATGCTGAAGATGGCCCCCCGGAGTTGTTATTTATTCATGGCGGTCACACTAGTAAAATTTCAGACTTCTCATGGAACCCCTGTCAGGACTGGGTTGTTGCTAGTGTAGCTGAGGATAACATATTACAAATTTGGCAGATGGCAGAGAATATCTACCATGATGAAGATGATCTACCTGGAGATGATTCTACTCAAGGTTCTTAATTCTTAGTTTTTCAATTTAGGCAGTGACTTTTCATTAGGTTCTTTCAATCTTACAATATTTTGTTTTTATTTGATATTTGTTTACTTCTGTACACGTAAGGTTGAGTTTTAATTTAACTCAACTGCATCGTTTTATAAATTATGTCACATGAAATAACCTCTAACCTAATCCCTTGTTTGAAAGTGGTTATATGAAATTCACTTTTTCTTTGCACTTATTTTTTATTTTAACTATGCATTATTTTAAAAAAAAAAAATTATTTTTCTCATTTTCCTTTTTATTTTTTACATCTTAAACACAGTCTTCAAAATTACTTTTATAATCACTTCCACACAAGCTCTTAAGAATTTAGGTGGACCACTTTTCTCCATTTTTTTTTTTTTATATCTTTATTTATTTGCTATACGTAAGAAGTTATGCTACGTTAGATATACAGAGAGAGAAATGGACACGAAACCTTACTAGGAATATTTGATCATCCATATATAAGCAAATTGGCCACGTTATGTCACTTCCTAAATGTCAATGATGGCATTGTCAACAAAAAGAAAAAAAAAGATTTATTTTTTATTTTTTTAAGATAACATCATAGATCCATTACCTTTATGATAATATCATAAACATTCCTTCACATTTTAGTTTGAATAGTGATTATTAGCAGTATTTGTGGTTAAAGAGTAGGGAATAATTTTAAGTTTATGAGTAAAATATTTTACTGTGTGAACGTATAATTAAAAATGAGTATGTAGAAAAAAAAGTTTGAAAAGTATGGTCGTCAAACATGAGCAAAATGTAGCAATGTAAATATTTTTTTTGATTATTAACGTTATTCGTGATATCTTTTTATTTTTTTAGGGATGGCAAAAACACTCCACAAATTCGATACTCGCGGGGCCCTGCCCCGAATGGGCGGGGATTACCCGCTTCATGGGGTAACAGGGCGGGAACGGGGAGGGGAATTTTACCCTGTGGCGGGTTTCGGGTGGGGAAGGGGAACAGGCGCCCCGCCCCCGCCTCGTTTATTTTTTTATTATTTTTTTCCTTTTCTTTTTAGAATTCAATACTT
>CAIGRK010312615.1:0-16804 GCA_903798315.1 Fraxinus greggii | reverse complement strand
ATTACCATTTTAACCTTCTAAAATCAATCAACATTATTGTCAAAGTCAATTACTTGGTCAACTAACAGTCAAACTAATAGAAACCATCCATTTGGACTTCAACTGCTGACATTTTGAAAGGTTGGTATCGTTGGTGGCAAAAATGAAAGGTTTGGTATCGTACGTGACACAAATTAAAGGTTTGGGCAAAGTCTGTTACTAAATGAAATATTTAGTACCGCTGCTACAATTGTAATTAATATTTTTAACTTAATTAAATGACTTTAGATGCTCTTTTTTTTAATTGATAATATAACTCATTGTTGCTCTCGTAGAAGAGCAAATTTGTAAATAATATATGGCTCCTAAAGAGTTAATGGTTTTAAGTAATAAAATATTGGTGCTCTTGAAGTATTCACAATCGGGGGCAATATGCCAACATCATATTTCTCCCAATTATAACTTTGCTTATGGTCGAAACCTAATTTTTCCATCAAATTATTTCGATAACGTAGTATATGTAAAATTAATCCGCCACAATGTAATGAAATGGAAAATAAAGAATAGTGAGAAAAAATGTGTAGTTTGAATCTTTATCTCAAATGGATAATATTTTATAACGCGATTTGCTGATTGTCAATTTGATTTGACAATTCCCTCAACGTTACGGGGAGAAATTAAGAAACAAAAATAATATATAAATACCTCATTATCTAAATCCTCGGAAAAGATAATTCGAACCACAATTTCGAAAGATAATTTATTTATATACATTTACTAAGCAAAAAGATCAACAATATCTCACACCAGTTTTAAATACTCCAATCCCAATTAACGTTCTAAAGGATAATTAATTAACACTATATTTGATAAATTTATGAAATACATAAAGTGTGATGACATTCAATTCTAACATAAGATCTCCAAACAAAGATGAAGCAATTAGCAAAGACGATGCCATTAAAGAGATATATACTCTTGATAAGTATTTANTTTACTAAGCAAAAAGATCAACAATATCTCACACCAGTTTTAAATACTCCAATCCCAATTAACGTTCCAAATGAAAATTAATTAACACTATATTTGTTAAATTTATGACATACATAAAGTGTGATGACATTCAATTCTAATATAAGATCTCCAAAAAAAAAAAATGAAGCAATTAGCAAAAATGGTGCCAATAAAGAGGCATATACTCTTGATAAGTATTTATACATAACAAAGTATAAAACCCCAGAAAATGTTCAAGTACCTGATACGTTGAAATTGAGATATTTCAATAAGTTATGTCGTCATGACAAAAGAAATAGAATCGAAAAATAAAAGTTCTCGACGTTATTTGTACATAATGTATCGTTTCATATTATGAATAGTGAGGATATCGAATTAATTCATTGAAGTATATCGATTGAAGAAATGGTTGGCCAAATAAATGGACGAATCTCAACAAATTGAATTTACTATAGAAATCTGAAGTTTTTTCAATATATAGTTTGAATACCTAAAGGTGTATACTTTTGTAAAATGAAAAAAAAAAGTCGTAATATGAAATATATGATTGTTTACATAATGAATTTCGCGAAGATTGAAGCAAATTGATAAATTATCGTGTAGTGGAGTCTGACAATGCATGAACTTTTATATGTATATAATAAATTTGATTATTATCAACTCATTTGACATTGCCTTTAATATTATCCCTAAAGGATTTAATATACGGGAAGCATAATTCAAGAGATATTATCATGAGGGAGAGTAGGTTTTTTGCTCTTTTTCCTTTGATCAAGGTTTTCTCCCATTGAATTTTTCTGGCAAGGATTTTAATGAAGCCAATTTTGTAGCGTACTAAAAAGAATAATATACTCTTTTTCCTTTGTTAAGATTTTTTCCGGTGGGTTTTTCTTAATAAAGTTTTAACGAGTCATATTCTTTTGTGTAATAAATGTGTATAACGTAAAGGACATTTACCCTTAAAATAATACTCTGATATGTATGACTCAAAATAATACTTTGATATGTACGAGACACATAAAGAGATAAATAAGAGCTATTTTTCGAATTATCATTTTACTATATTAATAAATGGCTGATAAATATCTCGTATGAAGATAATGTTATTTGAATGATATAACAAGACAACATGAAACCAATTGAAATATTGAAGATAACACGAAGATGGTGTTGTTTTGAATCATCATATTACTATAGTGATTTGGATGTTGTAAATATCTTGTATGAAAACGATGTTTCACCAGAATTGCAATATTGAAGACATTAAAGTACATAACATGTTTGAATTGATAAAATGATTGAAATCAAAGGAACAACTGTACTCTTTTTCCTTCGGTCAAGTTTTATCCCACTAGTATTCTTCACAAGGTTTTAAAGATGCAGAAATTTTGTAATGTGTCATTCAAGGAGAAATGTTATAAATGATAAGTTTATTAGTGAATAACAATTGTACTCCTATAGCCCAAGAAATTATTAATATTATATCCTTAGTCATTTCCTATAAATATAGAGATTTAGTTTTCATTATTATATATACAAGCCTATTGACTTTTTTGGTTTTCTCTTTAGTTTATAACACCACAATATTTTGTAAGTATGTTGATTTAATTTTTATTTCATTAAACCATGTTTGGCAATCAATTTTACAATTTTTTTTTTTCCAAACTCATTTTCAATCACTCATTATCATAGTAGAATATTCTTCATGTAAATCCAAATTTTTCTTACTTTTCAACCTCTCATTCTCCAAAAAATCTATATTTTGATACTCATTTTCCCCAAAAATACTTTTTATGATGGTTGTCAAAACACATGCTAAATAGTTCATTCAAACATTTGGGCATGTATCTCCAATGAAATCAACAGTGCGATTGATGTGTATGTTAAACTATAAATGATTCTAGACGAGGTAAGACAAGTAGAAAGCCCTTGGATTCTGTTCTGGCATATTACATTTTTTATGCTATAAACATTCTCCTGTTTACAGAAAACACGTTCATCCTTTTCCAATTATTATAATATATCTCTCTCTCTCTCTCTCACATTAATTCTATCATAGTCTAGAGAGAGGAGAGATTCTTGAGACTCAAGCAGAAGGGAAAAAAGGCTGAAATGGGTAGAGCTCCTTGTTGTGACAAAGCTAATGTGAAGAAAGGGCCATGGTCACCTGAAGAAGATACCAAGCTCAAGTCGTATATCGAGGAACATGGCACAGGGGGTAACTGGATTGCTTTGCCCCAAAAAATTGGTAAAGAAAGAAAACCCCACAAAATTTTGCCTTCAATTATTTAGCACTCATTTGATCGAAGTATATATATTATTGTGTATTAGGCCTAAAGAGATGTGGAAAAAGCTGTCGGCTTCGATGGCTAAATTATCTTCGTCCAAACATTAAACATGGAGGGTTTTCTGAAGAAGAAGATAACATAATTTGCAGCCTCTATATGAGTATTGGAAGCAGGTAAAATGATGTAATCTAGCTTGAATTTCACTCTCTATGTCAATAAATGACGAACTTTACCCTTAAATTGTATGAACAGGTGGTCTATTATTGCAGCACAACTGCCTGGAAGAACTGATAATGATATAAAGAATTACTGGAATACGAGGCTGAAAAGAAAACTACTGGGGAAGCAGCGCAAAGAAAAACAGGCTCGTAGAGGAAACTTGCGAGCGCGAGAAACAGTTAAAGGAAAGGAAAGCTCTACCGTTTCAGACACAATGAATAACCAGAATCCTTACTGGCCAGCGTTACCTTTGCTGCCACCTATACCCCAGTCAAAGGATGAGCCAAGCTTTACCGATCACGCATCTATCAGAAAGCTGTTGATAAAGCTCGGAGGGAGATTTTCTAGTGATGATCAGATTGGTAGAGAAATGAAATATCAGTACCCTAACGGCAATTCACTGGTGCAAACAGTATACCAACAATCTGTTGATGATTTGGTACCTGTTAATCCAATGGAAGTAATTAAGGCAAATCCTTCTCTCGCACTGCCAGAAGCTCAATATACTATTAACGAGGTGAATATGTCCATATTTCCTGGACAAAGCAATTTGCTTAGTGAACTTGATCATGTCATATATAACAATCCTGAAAAATTACAAGGGCTCGAGTTCTTATATGCTGATATGATGGATAGTAAGAGGAGTGGGACTAGTACTGGCGCTGAAAGCACGGATTGGGATGAGATGAATTCTCTTGTTTTTCCATCAGATGCTTCAAATTATGAAGGTATTTTACAAGGATTAGTTCTAGAGAAGTTTGCGATTGATGATCAGATGGGTTATTCCTGGGCATGATGATCTCATTGTACATTTGAAGATGTATATTTGTAGCATTGGAGAGTGTTGGATTCTTGTTCCCAAAAACCCTAGTAAGCATATTGTGTATGATGTTCGTTTCACCTATTGTTTGATCAATATTGAGTGCTATAAATATGTTGTCTGTTATAAACCGGAATATCATTAATTTCTAATGTATGACAATATGTTAATCTGTCTATGATAGAACGAGTTTAAGTTTTTGTTGATTTTAGGTGCTTATAATCTTGAATCTCCAATCTACACTAGTCAATGCAGATTTGGTTTGTCAACTGATCAAGCTTTTCGAGTGCAAGCTTGCACTGAATTGCTGTTTATGCAGACTAATAAGCCATTATTGCCGAATTTTTTGCTTGATAAGAGGTATGTATTCTGATTGATATCTCTTAAACGTTCATAAAATAAGTGCCACCAGGTTCCTCGAATCCAAGGCAATTCTGAGTCTAGTACAATAGATTCCTTGACATTTTGGACACAACTTTCTGGGCTTTAGCTATTAAAAGTATTTTCCTGAGTTTCTACATTATTTTATTGCCATCAACATACCTATAACATTACACGTATATAAGCAGATGTGATTATAGTCAATCGAGGCCCTGTAGATTTTAGGTGGCATCTGAACCCCACTCGACAAATAGACACATTTTAATGTTGAACAGACAAGTCTTCTAAGTGAAAGGATGAAATTTGAATTAATATAGTCTAGGAGATTAATAGCAGTTAGTTTAAATTTTAAATCTTATATATGTAATGAATTTGCATATCATAGAAATGAAAATGATTAAACATGATGGGAGCAGGTTGTAGAGGCAAGATTTAAATGATACACATGTAACTCTGACTAACGGAAACCTATTGTCAGAAATAGCAAATGGAAACCTACACAATGCCGTATGTTAACCTTCACTAGTATATATTTCCTTTTTCTGGATGACACAGTTGAGGTTTAGACTATTAGTAGGGTTAACTATAATTAGGTAGTGTTTGTATTACAAGTGATTAAAACTCTTGCATAGAGGTTGATTTTGTGTTGCACTCACATAAATGGTCTGGTCCTAAAATTCAAGAAGGTATGACACTAACTAAAATCAGTGTTTACAGACAGTTGAACTCACCTTTCTTCACATTTTTAAGATAAGAAAAAGTTAGCTTGTTTAAATGAAACCCTAGACACACTAAATTGTTGGTAATGTTAAATCCCTACAAAACCGTAAGATATAACAGTACACTTTGCACTTGAATTAGGAGAAGCTTGATGCCAGGTATTGAGCCCTAGCTAGGAATTCTTGTTTTCTGCCAATGTAAATTTCTAGAAGAATGCGTTTAACAGTATCAATAGCTTCATCAAGAACCTCTTATATTATTTGTTGGTATGGTTAATTAGTGCAATCTTAGACTGCACATTTTGGTGGCGTCCAAACCCTTAAGTTCATTAAATTCAAACCTAATATATGTGAACTTGTGCTACAAAAAGAATGAAACTACTTTTCTCCTGACCGATATTATGAATTTTTGTTAGTTTTCAATCGTCAAAACATGCATGCCAGTAAAAAGGATTTTTGTTCTTCCTAGAAATTGTTGGCTCTGCGTTAATAAATACAAAATCCTAACCAGCAAGGTACTATAATGTGACTCTCTTTTATTGCAATGATATTTTTATCCATATTTATTCGATTAGGTTCCGTTTGTTTGCAAATACACAGTGGAGTTAGAAAATCTAAGCATTTGTGCCTTGCTGTTCCAATTTATGAATTTATTGCAATTTGGAGTTGATTGGTTACAAATTGCACAAATGCAGGTTAAGCAGCAGGTTCTTCATGATGAACAACAATAAATGTACATAAAAGTGATCACTTTTCTGCTCTTCTATTTATAGGTTATTAGAGCCTACAAGCTCAAATGAGTCATTGAATCCTTGTAAAAGTTCAAATGAACAACCATCTTACAAGGAACGTTCAGGGTAAATTCTCTTACATATAAAAATGCAAACACATAAAAATTTGGATTACTTTTCTTTGTGAACTTGATAATTTGTTATATGACAGCGGATTAAGGTATTGGCTAACCAAATAATGATTTAGAAAGTATCAGATTATAGTTGTCATAGTTAAGACTAGATATTGCTTTGTCATGACTTTTGCTCCATAAACTTTGTTTGGTAAGGCAGGGTCAAGGTTTGTTACAATCAGTTGACATAATTGTGAAAATGATTGGTATAAGAATCATGACTCTAAAGTCTCACAACATTTTATTTATGCCTAACAGTCAATTTATTATGACTGATAATATATACAGCTAGCTAGTTAGGTAGAAGTTTCTATTCTTATCATAAACCATCCGCGTAAAAGTGATTGATTATAATTACATTCATGCATTGAAAAACAAGACGATTTGTGTTAACCTTCTTATCCGTCACTATTCTGCAACCAATAAGCGAATTTGCAAATCTTCGTCCTCAACACTAATAGATTAACTAAACGCTTTAGAAAGTTCCCTTCTTTAATTTCACTCTCATCTCATTTTTTATTACTGTGATTCGCCAATATCTGAAAAACCTGGCTATTAATTTGATTGATTTTCTTGTCTAATATATACAAGTATATGTACAATATTGGTTTTAGAGGAATCTTGAAACACGAAATATTTGAGAGCTCAAAGCAAATTTTTTGTGTTTTTAATCATTGAAAGTGAGTCATCACAGGCATTATAAATTATAACATGCTTTGTATAAGTCATATTTGGCTGTATATGTTTTTAAATCTCTTTAATTTTTATAAATATTATGCTTTGTAACCTTTCTTGGATGGAGAAGCAAAGGCTTAGGGACATGGGGCGGGAGGTAGCAATTGCCAACATTTGATAATTTTTTTGGATTTATATAGAATTGTTTTAACATGTACATAAAACATAATATGTTGTCATTTCCAATATTTTTTTGCCCTCCTGCTTGAAAATCCTAGTTTTATTTTTCTTCTTGGGTTACATTTTTCTAATATAATATTGTTAAAAAGGTATGGATTCCATGATGTGAACAAATATTCCTAATATTGTCAAACATTTTCTTTTTTCTTTTCTTTTATGTCTAATATTGACAAACTTGTACTAACAAAACATTGAGATTAGAATCCCACTCTTTTGAATTACTCTACAAATCTTGATTCCATGATGTGATGATCAAGTCTTGATACCCACTTAGGAATTAAAAACAAGTCATCCTGTCAACCCACTAAAATTTAATTAATTTAACATCATGTACGTTGAATTAGTGTCTCTATTTGAAATCATGGCTTCTACAATCATGATAAGTTATGGATCACCAAATTGTTAAGTGGACAAATGAGAGTCATATACTAATTATTGATGAATACAGCTTTTAAAAATATGAGTCATATCTTCTACACAAACAATTTATCTGTATGATTCATGCTTCGACGGCTTCTAGTCCTACTTCTAGAGCACTAAGCTAACAATCTTCCATCAATCTTGTTAAGGTGCTTGAGATTCCATTGTAAAATGTTCAAATCTATGAATGGAAATTGTTCAAATCTCTGTATAAATTTTCCCGTTCTTAGGTTAGGGTCAATCTGCGAAATGAATTTCACACTTACATTGGTAAAATGATCTCGAAAGTTGCTATAAAAGTTATCACTTTCTTACCTACATTTTACCTATACAATATATGTGAATGTAAAAATACTAATCATTAAAATTTGTCTTAATTTAAGGTAGTTTCCACTTTAAGGGAAGTGAACCAAAGAAAGGCAACTAAGTTTCCACTTTGTTCGGTGTGTGAAAGCCTTTGGTTTACAATTTTTTAGTCTAATTTTCACGGATTTGTACACTTCATCATCAAGCCAGTGAATATCATTTTCTTACAATTAAGTCATTTAAGGTATGTGTGGTACACTTATAAAAGTAGGATATATAAAATTAGGGTGAATAAATATTTAAAAAAAAAATAATAATAATAATCTTTTGCTAGCTGAAAAATAAATTTACTTTTTAAGTATTTTTTTTTGTTTAGAAATATGTTTGGATAACTTTTTTGTTGAGAAACATGTTTAGTTCTTGTATATAAATACTTATTTTTTATTTTTTTAATTAAGCTTTAAAAAGTAAATTTACCTTTAAGTAACTTTTCATAGATTTTGGAATAACTTATTTTCTCCAACTTTTAAATGAGAAGTTTCATTTTTTTTTTAAAGTAAGCTTAAAATGGAAAATAATTTTGGAATTTTCATAAACAAACATGTTTGAAAAACTTATTTTTCTTTCTTTTAAATGAAAAGATATTATTTTGATAGAAGTTCTTACCTTAGTAAATTGAGAACTTATTTATTATATACTTGACTAGTAAAAATTATATTAAACCTCACCTACTTATATATAAGTAAATTTACTTGTTTCGTGTTTATAAGCCCAATTTACTTTTTCTCTATTATTGATCACATCAAATATGAAAATAAACAATCTTGTCTAAACATCTAATTGGGTGAATTATTACTAAATTAATTTAATTCGAGTATTATTTGCATCGAGTAGATTAATGCATACTTTGTTTTTAAATAATTTTTCAAAAATTTTGTTAGCTTGTCGAATGAAAAAGTGACACATGTGTTAACATAACATAAATGATTTAAATGCCATTAGTCATCATTGCCAGTGTTTTCGTTTATAAAACTTTATATATAACTAAATACTCTATAATTATTTTTGTTTCTCAGTTGAGACAACTGAGTCAAGAACAAAACATGATTATCTTCTTCTATTTGAAAAGAATATAAATTACAATTTTTTAATAGTTGTTGTATGCTAAAACAAAGGTACATGCATTTCAATGCACATTCCGAATTCTGTATAAAGTTTTCCAGGTCAGAGAATAGGACAATCTCTGGAGGAATTTCCATATCCTAAGTGAGTGTCACTATCATTAAATAAACAAATTAGTTTAGTAAGATAATTTAATAGTGAGGTTATTATAAAATCCAAAAAGTGGTGAAACAAGTCGTCGTGTGGCTGTTGTCAATAGCCTTAGTTATGGACAAATTTTTGTTGATGGATAGTGCCAATCTTGAAATTTTGGTTCCTTGTTTAGGACTTCTTCTGTTTCGATGTTTCTTGTTAAAGGATATTCCTCCTTACTTTACAGAATTTAGGTCATTAATTTATTAATTTAAAATTAATAAGTTTGCAGCCACCAGGCTACATATTATTCGGGGTAAATTTTATGTGTGGTCAATAAATTATCAGTAAAATCTAAGTAGGGTCATTAAACTTATTTTAATTGAATTATTGGACTTCAATTTAGTTACAAATTGAGTCAAAAAAATTAAATTTAGTTTCGAATTTCACTACCCTGCCATCTTCCAATTTGATGAAAACTACTTAATTAACAATATTACCATAGTAGATCTTTCACTCTGTATGACACGTCAGATTATTACTATGTCTATGCTACATCATAATAGTGTTTAAATAACAAATTACACATTTTAACTTTTTAGTTTAAAGATATTGTCATAATTTTCATTGTATTTTTTTTTTCCCTAGAGTGCCTTGTAGCGATTATGTGGATGATCACTTTGGGGAGACAGTAATGACAAGAATGTAATAATGGTGAAATTTGAAATTAAGTTAAGGTTTATTTATCCAATCGAAATTCTACATAAAGTTCAATGACCGCAAAAATAAATTCATCAAATTATTTGTGTTTTAAATGTGTGATGGAGCTTAGTTATACGTGCCATGGCAGTGAAATTATGGGTGTAATCTATTTTGGAATTTTGCATTAAACTTCTAATTTCTCATTAATTAACACTATATCGACTCCATCTTTGAAATATATAGAACTTGTTGTCAATTTTGATATAGAAGAATTCTGAGAGACGCAATATAATTTTGATTCTAATTTTCTTGATTGTAATTCTACAACAATATATATATATGTATGTGTGTATATATATATATACGTGAAACAATAAATGGAAATCTGTTACAACAGAAATAGAATGGTCCCAGCTCAATACGGTGAGTGTCTCATCCAGTAAATTGTTCAATACGGTATAATTCAAAACAACTCATCTTCTTAATTCTTCAGTTCGTTGCTTCATCTTCCAACAGCTGCACACAAGATGGAGAGTAGATGTTTGCTACTCCCATCTTGACCATATGAAGATGAAAACTTGCAGAATTCAATGTTTTTGTCAGAATGTTTGCAACTTGAGAACCAGTATGCACATATTCAGTAATAATATCTCTAGCTTGTACCTTATCCCTAATGAGATAACAATCTATCTCTATATGTTTAGTTCTCTCATGAAAAAAAGGGTTTGTGGATGTAGGTGGCTGATTTATTGTCACAGTATAGGTTGGCTGCTTGATTGTGTTCAATCTGCAAATCTTTAAATAGGTACCTCAACCAAGTTAATTCACAACAAACACTTGCCATTGTTCTATGTTCTACCTCAGAGGATGACTGTGATACTACACTCTGCTTCTTTGATTTCCATGAGACTAGGGATGATCTAATAAATACACAGTAACTTGTTACTGACCTCCAAGTATCTGGACAGCTTCCCCAATTCGAGTCTGAGTATCCTCTTAGATGTAGTTCAAGAGGTAGATGAGTAGAATAATTCCGGTCCAGGAGTACTTTTAAGGTACCTTAGTACCTTATGTGCTGCATTGAGTTGAGGTATCCTTGGTTGATCCATATATTAAATTGGGAGCTGAATTGAGTACGATATATCTGGCCTGGTTAAGGTCAAGTATAATAGGCGTCCTACTAGCCGTCTGTAGATAGATGGATCGGCAAGCAGTTCACCTTCCCTCTTGGATAACTTGATGTTTTGATCACGTGGTACCTTAGCTGGTGTTGATCCTATGGTTCCTGAATCTGCCAGAATTTCAAGGGCATACTTTATTTGGAAAATATTTATCCCTTCTTTCGATCTAGCCACCTCAATTCCTAGAAAGTATTTCAGCTTTCCCAAGTCCTTAATTTTGAACTTTGCATCAAGTGCTGTCTTGAGATTATTTATTGCTTCCAAACAATTTCCTGCCATAATTATATCATCAACATAAACTAAAACAGCTATGAAGGAGTCTTGAGTGGATTTAACAAATAGCCTATAATCAGCCTTGGACTAAGTAAAACCAAGTTGGAGAATGAAATTGGATAACTTTGAATACCACTACCGGGAAGCTTGTTTGAGTCCATACAAGCTGTTGTAAAGTCTGCACACCTTTGAGCCACCTGCATTGTGATAACTTGGGGGTAATTCCATGTACACTTCCTCATCCAAATCTCCATGCAAGAATGCATTGTTAACATCCAACTGATATAGAAACCAACCTTTTATGGCTGCATTAGCAAGTAAGGTTCGAACAATAACAAGTTTTGCCACTGGTGAGAAGGTTTCGTGGTAATCTAAACATTCATGCTGAGTGTATCCCTTTTGCCACAAGACTAGCTTTGTGTCTATCTACACTTCCATCTTCATTAAACTTGATTTTGTAAACCCATTTACACCTTATTGCCTTCTTGTCAGGTGGTAGATCAACTATAACCCATGTATCATTCAATTCAAGGGCCATAATCTCACTTTTCATGGCCTCGCGCCATTCAGGAAACTTAACAACCTCTTGGTATGTTTTTAGTTCATTTTGTGTGGTGATAGAAGACACAAAGGCCATATGAAGTGTGGAAAGCTTGTCATATGACATAGTAGAGTTAAGGGGATAAGGATTACCTGAGGGAATAGAACCAAACTTCTTGTCCAAAACTTGCAATGGGGGAAGTAAAGTAGCCTGTTGACATATAAAGTCCTCCAATCTTGTTAGAGTTTTTCGAATTCTAGTGGACATTCTAGGTAAGTGAGATATATTTTGATTGTTATTAGGTACTTATTGGTTTAACTGCTGTGTGGCTGAATCAATTTCAGGATCATTAGTGTAGATTTGTTATGTGGGTTCTATAGGATCAGGAGATTGCTTAGATTGATTTTATGCTTCCTTTAAAAGGTCAGTTGGGACAGGGATGACACAGTTTTGAGGAAAACATAGATCATCAGGATTTGGTGGAACGTGTTTGTTTGTGATCTTAGGCTCTTTACATGGAAAAATAGTTTCATAAAACACAACATTCCTTAATATGAATACTTTCTTAGTTTCTAAATCAAGGAGTTTGTAGCTTTTAATACTGAATGCATAGCCTAAGAAAATGCACCTCCTAGCTCTAGAGTCAAATTTGTGTCTGCCATTCATGAGAGTTGTGGAGTAGGTAAGGCATCCAAAAACTTTGAGATGGGAATATGTAGGTTTGGTTTGAAATAGCACCTCAAAAGGACTTTTGTGGTCTAAAGGTACTGTGGGAGTTCTATTAATTAAGTACACAGCAATTAATACACACTCAATTCAGTACTTTAATGGAATGCCACTTTGAAATCTTAGGGCTCTTGCAACATTTCGTATATGCTGGTGTTTCCTCTCAACAATGTCATTTTACTGAGGGGTTTCAACACAAGTTCTTTGATGGATTATACCTTTTTCTAGATAGAATTGTTTCATGTTAAATTCTCTCCCATTATCACTTCGGATAACTTTGATTTTGGTTTGAAATTGAGTCTCTATTAGTTTACAAAAATTTTGCAAAACACTGGTGGCTTCAGATTTCAATTTAAGCATATATATATATCCATGTATACCTACTAGAATCATCTACTATAGTCAGAAAATAACATGATCCATCATAACTAACTTCATTACAAGGTCCCCAGATATCACAATGCGTTAGATCAACGCATTTTTAGATTTGTTTTGACTAATGAGAAATGGAAGTTTGTATAACTTTGCTAAGGGACATACAGAACAAGGTTTATTTTGGGATGCTAGCTTAGGTATAGAATTTTCAAAAGTAAGAGTAGAATGGGATGGATGTCCCATTTTGTAGTGCCAAATATCAAACTCATCATTTTGATTGATAGCAGAGGTAGTAAGGGAAAATGTGCCAGTTAAACGACTCAAGTTTTCGTGAAAGCTCATATGAGAGACTAGTGAAGATACGATATGATAGAGGCTAGACCTTACTTCACCCATTCCAGTCATTGTCCAAGTCGAAAGGTCATATATGAAATAAACATCAAAAAGAAAAACAACACAGCTGTTTAGTGCCAGAGTGAGCCTTTTAACAGAAATGAGGTTAAAAGAGAATGAAGGAACACACAACACATCCTCCAGAACTAATGTCTCTGTGATCTGGGAGGTGCCAACATAAGTTAATGGGACAGCAGCTCCATTTGCTAAGTTTACTGAGCAAGTGGCTTGTTATTAGATAGAGGAGAAGTATAATGGACTGCAGATCATATGATCTGTTGCCCCTATATCCAAAATCTAACGGGCTACAGATTTGCTGGTTTTTAGAATATTAACAATAGATGAAGAAAGTGATATACCAGAAATTTTTGGAAGGGTATTGTCTGACTCTGAAATAGCAATGCTTTAAACCTGGTTTGCTGAAGGAATTATGTTCTAATTTGTTGGTGGTTTGAGAACGGCCAATAAGTAAGAATAATGCTCTTGAGTGAGAGATACATTTGGCTTGTCGATCTGCTGTTCCTGACTCATAGGCACACAAATGGAAGCTTGATTTTCTGTTGGTGTGAATCCATTCTTGCCCTCAAATTTGTGACCTGGTGGATACCCATGTAACTTGAAGCATTTACTTGTAGTGTGCCCTGGCATTTTACAGTGGGAACATATAGGCTTGTTTGGATCTTTGAGGCATCTCTCTCAAGTGAATTGCCCGCAACCTTGCAGTAGGTACAATAATACCTATCTCTTCTTTGTAAGGAGGAATTATGTCTGCCATTGTCCCTAAAATTTCCTTTAGCCAGCAATCTCATTACTTTACTGATGGAACCATCATTTGATATTTGCCTTATTTTCTCTTCTTGTTGAATTATAGCATAAACTTCATTCAAGGAAGGAAAGGGTTAGTTCAAAAGAACTTGAACCTTAATGGCTTTGTAAGATTCATCCAATCCCATTAACAACTTCATCACCCAGTTACGATTCGGTTCTCAACCACCACTTTCAGACCTCCACAAGTGTAGCTAGGGATTGACTCATAGTTTAACAGTTCATTAAGTAGAGTTTTGAACTTAGAAAAATACACACTTACAGCATCTTGATTTTGGGCTAATGTTGTGATAGCCTGCTTAATCTCAAAATTTCTGGGTGCATTTTGTTGAGCAAAATGCTGCTATAACTCCTTCCACAACTGATGAGCAGTTTTAGCATATGTAGTACTACATTTTATGTCTACAGCCATGGTTTTTGAAGCCAAGTGATTACAATATCGTTGCACCTGAGCCAATGCTCCATTAATGGATCAGTGAGATCTGAGGTTCATGAATGCTTCCATCTATAAATCTCATGCTATTTTTTATTCTAAGGGCTCTTTTAATCGATCTAGCCCAAGAGTGGTAGTTATTTGCATCAAGAACATGAGCGACCAGAATGGCTCCAGTACCATCGTTGCTGCCAATGTAATAGGGGTTGCTGAAATGCGTTGGATCATGGATTGTTGAGTTATCATTTTGAGTTTGATTAGTGTTTGATGGAAGATTAAGGATTGATTGTCTGATTCTGCCATTTGTCTCTATTACCATCTAAATTTTGAGATAGAAGAATTATGAGAGATGCAATATAATGTTGATTCTATTTTTCTTGATTGTAATTCTACAACAATGTACAAGATACAATATACATATACAACTTTCTTGGAGTGGTGAGCAAGTTAAAAGGAATAACTAATCACGTGAAACAATAAATGGAAATATGTTACAACAGAAATAGAATGGTCACAGCTCAATCCGGTAAGATGCTGCTCAATATGGTGAGTGTCTCGTCCGGTAAGTTGTTCAATATGGTATAATTCAACACAGCCCATCTTCTTAATTCTTCAGGTCGCGCTTCATCTTCCAACACTTGCACATGGCGAATGGAAATCATATGTGGAATAATTTCAAATATTATGTTGGTATAGTAGCCACATGAGATAAACTATGAGTTTTAACACTGAACATGATTTTACAATTATATAAAGAACATAACTCATCAAAATAGAGTCAATTTTTCCGAATAAAATCCATAAAACCCTAGTTTTGCTTGGCATATGCAAGTTTCATTCTTGTTAGAGAATATTTTTAAATGATGAATTCTTGGTAAGTACATTTAGGTTGAGACATACAACCATTAACTAATGAATAGAGATATAGAACTAGGGAATCCAATTCGAAGAAGATTTAGGCATTACAGTTAGAGCAAAGGAGCCAAATAAGGGTACTTTTAAGAATGGCCACGTCAACAAGTCCAATTTCCACTTTGACTTTTCAACTATGCTATATTTTCACATTGGCCTTTTAGATGTTAAAAGACAAAAATGTACTTAAATAAATTATGCGATTACAAAATATTTTTTTGCTTAAAAGACATTACCCTTTTAGTTAATAATTGAAAATCAAACTCTTCCTACTTAAAATTTCAAAATTGCTTAACTTTCCTTATCTGTCTATTCCAACACAAATAAAAACTCTCTCAAGTTTCATATGTTTCAACTTCAAAATCTCTGAAATTTATCGAACGCTGAAGAAGGAAATATTTTTAATATCAATCACTTCTAATCGGTAAGTATATTTACGTATCTTTTATTTCATTTTCATTAAATTATTGCACATTTTAATCGATAAATGTTATTTCGACATAATAAATGCAGATAGTTTTTTTGAACATGAACAAGAAAAAAATCATCTGCATTTTATATTTTTCAAACGAGATTCATGGCAATTAAAATTCGAACGAACAACCAAAACAACCAGTCGTTTATCGGTTGTTAAAATAGCCAGGAAAATAGCCGGCTGCTCCGATTATTAACAACCAAACAATGACTTTTCGGCTGTTAACAGCCTAAACAGCCGACTATTTTCAGGCTATTCCACCTATCTCTTTTTTTTTTTTTTGGTACCCAGTGGTCAAGCCGAATTTTTGACTACGTATTTTTTTTAAAAAAATTCTGTTTTGTCTTGCAGATATGCTTGTAATGTTAGTTTTTTTATTTGGTGACTTCGAATTGGATGTGAAAGATCAATGAGTATGGAGATGAACAAGTGATAAACGTGGTGGTATTCCCATTTCCATAACAGAGAGTACAACATACGCGAGAATGTACCATGATTTACAAAATAAGTTGAATGTCGATCCCTCTCAGTACGATATGGAACTGAGATTTCAATACAACGATGATTCATCTATTCTGATTCCACCTATGAAGGTTACTTGTGATGAAGAAATGAATTATCTATTTGAATTGAACAAAATGTACACGACTCTTATTTGGGTGACTTTAGTGAGGAAGGATGTCGTCGAAGTTAAACACGAAGATTCGGATGGAGAGGATCACAATGCCAATAATTTTTGGGACACAATG
>CAIGRK010312602.1:0-11776 GCA_903798315.1 Fraxinus greggii | reverse complement strand
CTATTATTGACCTGACCCCTATTACTTACAAAGTCTACTTTCTTTGAAAATATTCTTGTTCAAAAGAAGATCTCTGCTAGGTTTTAGTTTTAAATGAAATAAATGATGGAAAGTTTACAAATCTAGAAGTTAGTTTTGATTTATAGAATAACAAAAAAAATTGTATGAAAATAGCAACACAATGTTTCCATCATCGAAAGTTGTCAAAATAATATTATAATACGGAAAGACTTGGATAAATTGGATTGTTAAACCCTAATTTTATTGTAATAGAACAACATTAAAGAAAAAAGAAGATAAAATCTTATCCATAATACGGTATTTTCATGTCCACTTGTCGAGTACTATATACCAAATATATCTCATACTCATAGTGCATACGAGTGATAGGCTACATACCAACCATGTCTCGTAATTCATACGGGGGACTTGTTATACAAACATTCTTCATTGAGAGTTCCAAATTTTCTTTTTAATACCCAATATGCCGAATACATATTATTCTTAAAATCATGCTACTTGGACCTCTTCCCAAAAAAATAAAAAAAGATGTTATCTAAAAGTTAATTAGTTATATGTATTGAAGTCATTACAAGTAGATATGTATTTTATAGAACTCGTTACGCGCTAGAAATGTACATGCGGTTGCCAAATTAAGCCAGAACAGCGAACCACCTACCGTTATAACAAAATTTTATCTCACATTATCTAATATTTATGAATAATAAATCTTTAGACTTTACTCAGTTGATTTCCGAGATAAGAATTTGTTTAATATTACCTGTTAACCCCTAAAGGGCCCCACTCTCAACTACATGGGCGGAAAATGAGCCACGGGTAAAGAGAATCGCTCCTTGAGACACAAGCCACTAGTGTTCGAGCACAGGGATTTAATCAACATGGTGTAATATTTTGAGAGCAATCCCGGGAAGACTAGAGAGAAAATAGTCGCGTTGCCTTTTTGTATTTGGAATAGCATTAGCCTTTAAATGATACAAGAGAGGGTATTTATAGTGTTAATATTGAAGCTATGGCCGTTGGATGAAGTATACATGGCTTCATCTTCATCCACGGCTTCATCCAACCCGCTAAGGCATCCCATCGTAGACGTACCATCACCCACTTCGTCTATGTTGCACGTAATTATTCTTGAAAAAGGGAAGCTGCCGTATAGTCCATGTCTACACTCTCGATACGTTGACATGATCGGACGTGTCTGGGCTGCAGGTTGTCACATCAACTGCTTTCGCAACATCTTCTTGGGAAACATTTCTGGTACAATGCCCTTAGGGGCTGGGGGTGCTTCGGTGAAAGGGGCTACGGCCAATGGGCTTCCTCTCATTGATCAAGTTTGAATTATTGTACAGTTGAAGCGTTGTTTTTTAATGGGCTTAGGTTTTGTTTATCTTGATGATGTAGATTGCTTCTGACAAGGTTCCACCTGGGCAGTAAATTGAGCCTCAGTGGCGAGACGTAACATTACCTCTTGTCAACTAATTTCGAGTTAACTTCTTTTAGATGTGTTACTTATACTAGTCCCGTCATTTTTCCAGATTGATACATCCAACAGCTTTATTCAGTGTGCCCAACTTATTAAAATTGACTCACATGCAACTAACGTTCTATTAGCTGTCTATGGGAAAGAACATATACTGTTCCATAATTTACTTTAAAGATAATAGTTTTGTGTGGCATTATGACTGCCAATATGCCTAGCAAATTCAATATCTGTCTGTTTGAGATAACTTAAAAGTTGCAAAAAAAATTGAGGCTAAAGTCAAAAATAAATTTTACATTTTATGAGACCCACAACTTTTATCAATTTTTATCAAAATCTGCAAAAATTTTAATTTAAAACTTTGTCAAACAAGCCCTGTTTGGGCCAAATCTTAATCTGATTTTAATCTTAGTCAAAGTCAAACAATCAATATCAACCACATCTTTTATGGATCCCACATCTTTTCAACCACATATTTCAAAAACTTCTATCACAATCTACTTAAAATCTGATTTTAATCTACACCAAACACCCTATATTATCCACGTCCAAGTGGGATGGATTTAGTTCTAAATAATAATCAGATAGATTAACATGAATTAGTGATTAAATTTAACCTTCTTGTCAACTTCCTGATCTTACTACAAAAATATGAGCCAAAAACCAACTTTGTAAATAATTTCATAACATAATTAACATAGACAATAATAACCACATTGGAGTATTTCTATAAACAAGGATCATGTTTTTTTATTGTTCGTTTAAGACTACTTTTTGCTTCGTACGCATAAACATTAAAATGTCAGGTATTCCATAAACGGAGTAAACTATGCAACAACTACATTTCCTAAGGATTCAAACAAAATAAGACAAAAACCAAGTGATCCTTGTCATTCTTCAGATTCCCTTCTCTTATACCTCCCTTTGTGACCTCTCTTGTTTATACCTTTCAGGCCCCACACCCATGAATCAAGATTCCTCAGAAAAAAAAAATGCTTACTTTTAGCAAAGATCAAAACCACTTCATAGTTACAGAAACTACTAAACTTCTCTCGAATTTTACGCAACAAATTCTTCTCGAGAATCTAGGAAACTGCTACACTATACCATAGTTCTAACCATTGAAGTGCGATCCTATACTCTATATAAACCCTTCAAGAAACATGCCACATTTTCAACCTCCTCTCCCTCACTTCTGTAGACACACAACAATTCACACAAACACACAAATTTGAATTCACGTATAAGAAATTTCGGAGACAATAGAAGAGAGACGAGAGAATGGCCACGGGAGCAGCTGACCTGATGTTTCGGCATGTCTTCGAGGGAAGCTTATCAATGTACGACACGGATATTGAGCGGAGGCCATATCATCGCAATTGCACATGCGCGCTGCACAAAAAGAAGGCCACCTGCTCAAATGCTGTTTTGCATAGCAGGAATATTTCATTCCCCAAAAAGGAATTATGGAATAAATGTTCCTTAATTTCTGTATCAGCTTCCCCGGTTTCTTCTCGATCCTCTTATGTTGCTGATTCATCGGTTAGTAGTAGTGAGTGCATCAAGTTTATAGGAGCTGGTTTGATTCTTTTTTCAGTTTTTAAGTCATCTAGCAATATTCCTTCAGGTTAACATTTTACTGAGGAAATTTCACTGTACATTCTGGTAAGTTAATGAACATGATTTATAATTTCTCATCTTTATACAGCAGAAATTAAAATGCATATTGCCAGTACACACTGACTTTTTAAAAAATTGTTTACTTTCTTAATGCTTAAAGAATGTACATTACCTGGTAAGATAAATGTCTATGTCCGCAATATATCATGTAACAAAGTAGTAAAGCCACGATATGGTGCTTTCTGCAAACTAATTTTCTTGTTATAATTAGTATCATTTTACTAATGGCGGAATATATTTTTGAAATATTTTCAATTGATTGATTATATATATGCATTACAACACTAGAAAAAAGACGGAACAAGAACACACCTCGTATTTTCTACTCTCTTTCCTCAATGTTGTCAAACTAAAATCTCTCACATAGTGATGAACTGGCAGATATATTTTACGATGCAAAGATAGATGTTCAAAACTATTTCTGAAATAAAGAATAATCCAATATTTGGCATACAAGTTGAGCAGATGCTAATGTAAAACTTCGTCATTATAAGTATATGATAGTTTCTATAAAAAATTTAAAGTACAATATCTATGTCTGCGCATGTCAATATTCGAGATTGTCTTATTTAACCAAACCCTTTGTAATAACCAAAGTCCTGCCAAAAAATACAGGAATCTTTTCTTTTCTTTTCTTTTTTTCCTTGTTTTCAAAAAAGACTAAATTCAGCGCATTTTATTCAAAAGATACCAGCAACAGAAAGCATTTTAAAACTCTTTTTTTTTTTTCAAAATTAATTTTAACCACACATTTTATATGACCCACAATTTTGATCAATTTTTCAACCATACATTTTGTTAACATTTTATCAAAATGTAAACATTCATAAATTTCAACACAGTTGACACAATTATCCAGGAATGGATCATTAACCAAGAATGTGAGAACAAAATGAAAAACTGTGATTTACTGCACTTTTATCAAAATCTATAATAAAAACGAGTAATACTGAAAATGTATATAAAGGGAGCGGCACATAATCAAACGGTATATAAAGGTAGAGGCACGCAAGGGACAACTCAAGCCGAATATAAGCGAAAATATTAAGACAATGACAAACGAAAGATAGGGAGAGTCAAAGCTGAAACGAAAAGTCTTTGCTCTCTGAAAATAAGATCAAGATGAAGCAAGGGTTACTGATTCAAGAAAATACTCTTTATGTCAAATTCCTCTTTAGAGATGTAGTTGAAGAGATGCACATTGAGAACATAAAGCCCCCATCTGGTTTAACAAAAAATTAGATTCTTATTAAATTTTGATAAAAATTAAATATATGATTAAAGAATTGATAAAATTTATGGATTCAAAAAAGTTAATGAAATATATGACTGAAAATAACTTCGAGAAAAAATGCATTTTAGCAAATGGGGGCCAAAAGGGGGAAAAATAACCCGAGATATTGCACCAATATGACAATATACGACAAATTCACAGTTGCATTTGACAAATATCATAACTTCCTTTGTTGACATACATAGTTCTCACAAGAGATTCCATGGTTTACTTGGAGAGAAAAATTCTCGATAGAATCTTGAAGAACAATGAGTAGGGAACTGAAGGGCCAATCGCCAAAATATTTTATGTAGAAGATTCTACATCTGTATCTCATCAAACGAACATCGTATGACTATTAAATATATTATTTCAAAGAAAATTTGAACACTGGAGACTATTCTTCAAGAGGGTGCGATATTTATCAAAGCAAGACTTTTTTTTTTGGTAAAGTATTTTTTGAAACATTTTTTAGGGTGTGTTCAAGTTACATTATTTTGGAAGAATATATTTTGAAATAGTAAATTGATGGAGAATATGTAGTTGAAAAAGAAGAAAAAATTATTGATATGATGGAAAATATTATTTTATTGAAGATTGTCTTATTGAAAATGAGTAGAAAAATAAGAATGAAAATTTTAACGTGAAACGAGAACTTATTTATGAATTTCCACATATATATCACCAACAAAACTTAGAAGAAATAACAGAGATCAGAATAAACAAGATCTGAAGATCCTTTATTAATTTGTAAAAATATTTATCCCACCTAGGTGCAAACAAAGGAAAGCAAAAAGCCAAAAACCTAGGCTTCCTTGTAATTCCAGAACTTCGCCTGCATCTTTTTTGCTATTTTTTATTCTCTTTTAGGCCCCCATAACTAGGAATCAAGATTTCCCTAGGAAAAAGAGCTTATTTCTAACAAAGGGCAAAGCTACTTGTGGCAAAAACTATTCCAGACTAAGTTTCTCTTGAGTTTAACGCTAAAAGCACTGGAACAAAATCTTCTGAATCTAGGTTACTCCTACACTACCATTGTTCTAATCATCGAAGTATAAGTCTTTGCTCTATATAAACCCTTCAAGAAACATGCCACATTTTAAACAAATTCNCCCCATAACTAGGAATCAAGATTTCCCTAGGAAAAAGAGCTTATTTCTAACAAAGGGCAAAGCTACTTGTGGCAAAAACTATTCCAGACTAAGTTTCTCTTGAGTTTAACGCTAAAAGCACTGGAACAAAATCTTCTGAATCTAGGTTACTCCTACACTACCATTGTTCTAATCATCGAAGTATAAGTCTTTGCTCTATATAAACCCTTCAAGAAACATGCCACATTTTAAACAAATTCTCCCTCTCTCCAATAGACACACTCCAATTCAAAGAAAACACAAATTGGAAACACAAAAGGAATTTTAGCAGACAATCAAATAGAGAGAGGAGAGAATGGCCACCAGTGCAGCTAACCTGATGTTTCAGTATGCTTTAGAGGGAAGCTTATCAATGTGTGACATGGATATTGAGCGGAGGCCATATCATCGCAATTGCACATGTGCACTGCACAAACAGAAGGCCACCTGCTCAAGTGCTGTTTCACATAAGAGGAACATTTCGTTCCCCAAAAAGGAATTGTGGAACAAATGTTCCTTAATTTCCGTATCAGCTTCCACTATCTCTTCTCGATCTTCTTGCTTTGGCGATTCAACAGTTAGAAGTAGTGAGCATAGCAATGAGGATTCAGGTAGGTTGTAGTTGAAAATGAGTACATTGTAAAAAATCTTACAAGCTGTGAAGGTTTGAATATTATTTTTCAAGTCTTGAACACTCCTCCAAACATAAGAAACCTGTAGAGGAATGATTGCCTTTTATTGTACATTCTGTTGAGTTTCTCTACAATGCAGAAAATTTTATTATTTTTATTATGGTTATTAATATGTTGCTATACTAATGCTAACACACTGAGTTTTTCAAAATATTTCTCTTCGTAATAATTTGAAAGGTAAAAATTTTAGCTTTGCCCTTTGACATTGGGAAGATGCCGAGGGAAGCCATGCTTAAGTGAAAATGTAAGAATTAGGAGTTAATGATTAAAATTTTGTATAAGACAAAATGGAAATGCCTTTTCTTATATTTTGACTGTTACCTCAGTATTGTCAAAGTAAAATTTTGCTGGCAGCTGGTATAATGAATATATCAATGTTGGCACTTCCACGCGACTTCCCTTCTTATCTATCTCTTGATTCGGTTTTCCCCTCTCTCTCACAGATTTCCTGCTTAAGAAAAAGACAAATGGACATGCACTTCTACATTTTCAAAAAAAATTTCCTCTATGTTATCAAATTAAAAACTCTGGCTTTAATTATTTCAAGAATATCATAATCTTTAGTCGAGAATGAAGAATACAACTATGGACCATTTTCTCCTCTATAATCTGGGAATTTTTTTCTCTCCACCAATACGTTCTTCTAGGATCTACTTGTGAAAGTCGTCAATTTTCAAAAAGGTGGGGGAATACAAGAAAGACCACCATTGAAGTGTTTATACTGCATAAAGATAGTTTCCTTTGTTTTCATTAATAATTTGTTCCACTTGGTAGGGATTAACTACCCTGAAATTCTCTACACTAATATGGACCAATTATCAGTTAAAATTGGCTAATCATTTTCTCCAAATTACTGAATCTTGGTCTGACAAGTAATTGGAGTAATTTGAAGAGTTTTCAATTAGAAAATCTGCTGGTCGTTTACCTGTCAGTATGCTAAGTAGGTAGGAATGCAAGTTCAAATTGAATTTGTCCCCAACACCTGAAGTGTTGCTTGTTTTCACGTGGCATGACCATAAAATTGAGATTTGGACGGTTCGTTGCTATGGATTAATTGCGTAACTAGTATGAATGGTTGAGAACCAACTTGTCCTTTGCAAAGGTCGGGGATCAAATAATGCAATATTCCCAACATATAAAGGATGAAATATTTCCAAGATTGAGGAAGCAATGACCCAAGTTACAGTATGAAGAGAAGCAGAGACAAATTAAGCAGAATGATTATATTCTCACAATTGGAAAGATCAAACTAATTAACCCACCAACTAATAACCAATCTCCTGATGCTGACAAGATCTTAAATTTTCAGGTCTGTTCTTTATATCATACAGAGATAAGTCAAAATTATAATCTACATGTTTATAAAATTCAAATAGTATCTCCAGAAATTGCTAAAGAGCTCAGCACCAGTTTCCAGGAATGGTTGTCAAATAAGAGCTAAATATGTAATGTTTGCTTGGACAAAAGAAAAGAACTTTGCCACATGACTACAAGAGAAGCACAAAGATAAGTCTTCATCAAGAATTTATACGTTAGGGTGTGTCTGACCCACATTATTTTGAAAGAATGTATTTTGAAATAGAAGATTGATGAAGAACTTGTGGTTGAAAAAGAAGGAAAATTTGTTGATGTAATGGAAAATATTATTTTATTAAAAAATGTGTAGCTGAAAATGAATAGAAAAATGAGAATGAAAATGATAATGTGGATCGGGGCTAAAAATCATTTTTCATAAGCATCATCTCCAAAGCACATGATCACATTCCAGCATGTAACTGTTATAATTAATTAAGTGGAGATTTTGTCAGAATTCTGAGTAGGTAGTGTACAATTGATATGTAATCCCTCTTAATGTTTATTAAATGATATATATTCAGTGAGTTTTGAAATTAAAGTAACGTCTTGTTTGGTAATGATTAAAATTTAGATTTAATTTTAAGTCAAAATTAATAATTAATCTTAACTACATAGTTTATGGGACTCACAACTTTTCAACCATACATTTCAAATTTTTTTATCAAAATCTACTAAAAATTAACTGAAATTCTGTATTATCACGGTTCTTGAGAATTCAAATGTAATTTAACATTTACAAGACGTCGTAACGAAGGAGACCAGGAGATTTATGCTCTGAAGTGTGGATAAATTCTGGAGCCTAAAAGGAATCTAAAGTTTTTAATTAAAATTTTATTACTTGGATTGGATTCTCAATATTGAGCATAAATCTTTCATGAGCCTTTTGCTTGGACAGAAATGAAACTCACTTTTGCATTTGGACCACATTAACAACGCAACAGATAAAATATGAAAAATTAAACTTTAACGCATATATAACAGACACTAAGAACATGTTTGGTAGAGATTCTGCTTTTTGTAGAAGAATTTCATGAGAAGGCTATCTTTGGCTAGTTTTCTTTAAAAGGTCTTCTAGCTATACAAAAAACTTCCAAAAAATTATCTAAACTGATTAAAAAGTAACCTCTCAATTTCAAATGTAGTTTTCGACTTTTCAAAAGCCTTGCTTATAGGTCCCTAACTGTATGTCGGAGGGTATAGAATTGGATTGGACATGATAATGCACATATATTATTTCATTTCTCTTAATTAATCTTATGCTACTATCAAGTTTTACATGACGACGAGAAATTTAGATAATCTTTTGTTCACAGAACAATTACAGGTGCAGCGTTGTAGCACTTGTGGATGATTCTTTTTTTTTCTAACTGTCCAATTATATAACGATAAGTGTATTATGTGAAAAAATTTCGTGAAACTCTTCTGTACGTATAGCATGGTTCAAATATTAATACTGACAAATTAGATATCGTACTTAGTGAGCAGATTCTGTCATCTAGGCTTCATCATATATACAAACATCTTTTGGCTCTTACTAAAAGAATATAATTTCAAAATAAAAGTTTAACTGACAATGATTAACACAATAAGAAAAGTTTATCATGATCAAAGCAGACAACGTGGTTTACAGCAGTATTTAGTCATCAGATACAACACCAGTGATCCATGAATAAAGAATCAAATGGAGTCATGAAAGAGAACAATATTCTTTGTTTAGTGGGACTAGTTTTCCCCACCACAGGAGCGTCCTATTCACCGGATCGAAACAAAAGGAAACAAAAACCAAGTATTCCCTGCCATTCTTGAGATGCTCTTGACTTAGAGCCCCTTTTGTCTCACTTGGATGTACCTTTTAGGCCCCACAACTATTATTCAAGATTTCTTTGGAAAATGTGCTTACCTCTAACATAGAGCAAAGCTAATTCATTGTTGAAAGAAGTTTCTCGTCCTTGACGACGGAGTACTGCATCATATTCTGCTCTAAATTAAGTTTTTAATCTTAGTCTACCATTGTTCTAATAGTTGAAGTAAAATCCTTTGCCCTACATAAACCCTTCAAGAAAAATGGAACATTTTCAATAAACTTTGCCGACTTCAATAGACACACATAATTCACAAAAACACACAAATTTGCGAAGCACATTACAAAATTTTAGAGACAAGAAAAGAGAGGGGAGAGAATGGCCACTGGAGCACCTTACCTGATGTTTCGGTGTGTATTAGAGGGAAGCTTATCAATGTGCGACATGCATATCGAGCGGAGACCATATCATCGCAATTGCACATGCGCACTTCACAAACAGAAAGGCACCGGCTCAAATGCTATTTCACATAGGAGGAATATTTCATTCCCAAAAAACAATTATGGAATAAATGTTCCTTTATATCCATATCAGCTTCGACCACCTCTTCTTCATCCATCAGCTAGGAGTAGGGAGTGCAGCAAGGAGACTCCATGTAGGTTGTAGTAGCAGCTGAGTACAATATAAAAGGTCAGGAGCCTAGGAGCTGGTTTTAATATTTTGAATGCAGATTTTAGATCTCGAGTACTCCTGGCCAAATATTGTCGAGTGAAAGTATTACTGTACATTCTGGTAAGGTTATGTGAACATGACTTCTTCTCTCTGACATTCATACTGTACAGCTCATGTTTGGTATACATTCTTTCAAAATATATTTTTTCAAAACTCATTTGCAATCACACATTTTTCAATAAATTAATATTTTTATCACATTAATAACTTTTCGCTCTTTTTCAACCACACATTCTCCATCAATCTACTATTTGAAAATACATTATTTTAAAATAATGTAACTCAAACATACCCTTAGATTGTTTTTGTAACATGCCTTCCACATGAGACTAAGTTCATTTTACCATATCCATGGTGTAGATCATGTATAATTTTTAAATTTAAATATTTTTGTCATTTTTTGTGGTAAAAATTATTTCAGTAATTAATAACATTAAAAAATTAAGATTATAAACGTTTTTTAGCCAATAATATTAAAAACATAAAGTTTTAACAAATTTTAACTACTAAAATATATTCCATAAAATAAATATATAAATTAAGCCTATGTTTGAAACCCATTAATTTCTCATTTTTCATTTTAACCACACACATTCTATCAATTAAATAATATTATACATAAATCCAAAAATTCTCCTTACTTTTTAACCACACAATCTTCCATCAATCACTATTACAAAATTTATTTGTCTTCCAAAACGGGTGTCAAACATGGGCTAAATAATAATCGAATAATACTTTTGAACATATCCACCTTTTTCCTTGAGAACACCATCAAGAGAAGAAGATTATAGCACAGATGAACACTAACGAATACTAACTATTTTGAAGGCAGGAGGAAGTGATTAAATGGGCTAAGACTATTTTATCCACGTTGTTTGAAAAGAAAATTGGGCTTTTGTATTGAATTAACATAGCAATTGACGGTAAATGGATGAAATGACGTTTTGACGATGAAATGTAGAAATAATTGTGAAAATGTTAAAAACAAAAGGTATGAACATTTTGCACAATAATAATGAAAAGTATGGACGTTTTGTGTTAATTACCTTGCCTTTTTTATATGAAATTAACGGAACAACTGGCGGTGAGTAGATGGAAGGACGTTTTTGATAATAAAAGGTGGAAATAAGGGTCAAAATGTCAAAAATAAAAAATATGAAAGTTTTGCACAATAATACAGAAATGTATGGATGTAATTGCAATATGTAAAAGTTGACGAGAGTTCACCTTATTCCTCTTCCATTGTTGTAAACGAGTATGCGCTTGAATTTAGTTGCAATATTAGATGGTGTTAGAGATCTCGTTCCGAAATATGTCTTCCCATCTAAGAGAATACATCATTGAGGGTTTATAATGCCGCATGGACTATTAATATGTCATATGCAATACTATACAATATCTTGTACGAAAATTGTTGCACGTTCAACCTCTAGAGTAAATTTAAATATTGTTTCACATTAATGATTCATTCCAAGCAGTGCTCCAAGCATGAGATTATCGTACATTTAGAACTCATAAGATTATCATACATTTAGAACTCATGAAAGTCGTACAATTCAATATGACATATTTATTTCTAACATAAAGTTAAAATTATTTTGATTTAACTC
>CAIGRK010312595.1:0-22301 GCA_903798315.1 Fraxinus greggii | reverse complement strand
ATAACATTAATCTACTCATGGAGTGCACACCCAACCAAAGAAATATGTTGTCTACCTAACATGACCGATTAAAATAATTGGTCAAAAGTTGGTCAAACCAACTAATAAAATCCAATTTTCCTACAATAGGTAAATCAATGTCATCAGATTTAGGAGTTTTAGAGAGAGGTTCTACTACCCTATCCGACTTAGGAAAAGACTTTTGGTTGTGCGGAGCTACCATCGGTTCAGACTCAGTCGATATCTCAGGTGTGAGATTCTCATTAGGCCTTGATTTTGACTTACGTGAGTAAACCAGTACATTTTTGTTTTGTTGTTTTTCTTACACATTCCTTTTAAGTGTAAGCTTCCTTCTGTAATCGACAAAGGAGTGGAGAATGATGATGAAGTGATAGAATCAGTGTTTTGGGAAAATCAATGAAAAGAGAATCATTAGTGGAGTGATTGAAGAATCAAGATTCACTTAAATTCTCCCCCTGAATTGAAGACTTGTGATAGAAAGGAGTGGTTTCAAATAATGGTACATCAAGACTGACAAAGGTACGGTGTGATATGGGATCATACAATTTGTAACCTTTTTATGTAGGTGAATAACCAAGAAAAACACATTTTGTGGCTCGATATTCTAGTTTAGTTTGTTGGTGTGTATGGACATGTACAAAAGCTGTACATCTAAAGATTTTAAGAGGAAGGGTGGAATTAATTCGAGAGTGAGGAAATGCATCTTGAAATTTTTGAAGAGGGGTGACAAATGAAAGGACTCGACTAGGCATCCTATTTATGAGATATGTTGCAGTCAAGATAGGCATGTTGGTAGTGAGCATTAAGGCACGAGCTATATCAAGAATGTGTCTATTTTTTTCGTTCGACAATCTCATTTTGTTGAAAGGTGTCGACACATGAACTCTAGTGAATGATGTCATATTATGAAGATAGATACTCAAACACTGATTGAAATATTCAGTACCATTGTCGGTATGTAAAATTTGTATTTTGGTGTTGAATTGTGTTTGGATCATGGAGTGAAAATTGATAAAAGTAGAATGGATATTAGTCTTATCTTTCAGCAAATAGATCCAACAAAGTCGTGCAATGGTCATCTATGAATGTGATAAACTAGTTTGTGTGTTTTCGACTAGGAATATGGAAAGGACCCCAAACTTCATTGTAAATCATAGTGAACTGGTTAGTAGGTTTGTATGTAGACATTGGAAATGAAGTACGATGATATTTTGTAAGTTTACACGCTTCACATTGAATATTAAGAGACAATTTATTGGAACAAAGAGTAGGAAATAAATGTCGCAAATGCTCAAAATTAGGAGTTCACTATTCTTAGAGGAAAAATAGAATCACATGTAACATTTTGACATTGGTTACTCACTTTAGACTGCTTAAAGTAGTAGAATCTCTCACACTCCTTAGCACTGCCAATCATCATCCCCAATGACAGGTCTTAAAAGAAACAATGAGACGGAAGAAATTTAGCGAAGCGGGTAGATTGTTTAGTCAACTGACTTATAAATAAAAAATTACAAGATAATTTTAGAACATGGATGATTGAGTTTAAAGTGATAGAATTACATATCCGAATATTTCCTTTGCCTGCAACGGGAGAATGTGATTCATCTGCAATTTTTACTTTCATATCTCCAGCACATGGTGCATATGTTGAAAATAGATGATAAAAATCAATCATATGAGCATATCCAGGGGGTATGAGTATGGAAGGTGGTTAAGGCTTTCAAAGGATTACCTCTATAGGATAAGGAATTAGAATGAATGTTTTTTTATGGCCGACTGAAGGATTGAAGAGTAGCAATCATCTCCATGATCTTTTCCAATTGATCTGAATTTGAGGTATTGCGGCTGGAGTGGATTGAGTATTTCTCTTTCCCTGTTGTTTCTCGGTTTGACTCGCGCAAGTTTTCGAAGTCACCGATTTTTGGCTGTTGACAAAGGCATCTCCCATTGTTAGCTCGATTGAGGGGAAAATCGGCTCTGATACCATTAAGAATGAAATAAGAAGTTTCCGTATTTCTTGATTGAATTGTACGCACGTATTACACCCAATTTATAGTACAACAATAAAATTTAAAAATAAAAAATAATCTTCTAATTTAGGATACAAAAAATTAGCCAACAATCAACCTAAGTTATGGAAAGATTTAATCAATTATATATAAATCATGATTAATCACGAACAATCATAATTAATTATTTATCAATCATGATTAATCTCTAGAATTTCCACATTTCCTCAACTTGTCCTCCTTATCAATCCAATTAATACATACCTCAAAGGAGAGGCAAGTGAAATTTTCTGCTCTGTTGTGTCGCCTTCTAAATGTGCAAAATATATTATGATACTGAAATGAACATGTTTTACTAGATTATGCTTTGATAAGTTTTGTTAGTAATTTCTTTATCACATTAATAGCCCAATTTTTGTTTATAACAATGATAATAGATGAATTCATCTTTAATACGTAATCTCCAAAACCCTAAATTTATCAAAAACCTATCAACGTTAAAAAAAAACACCATTAAAATCATACAAATAAATTATGAAATCATAAACAATGTTTTTTTTTCTTTTACACTTTTTCATGCTAATACTATACGAATGAAAGCACGTAATCACATTTCAAAATGAAAAAATTGAAGGAAAAATTACCTTTTTTATTGTAGTAGTTTGTACCAAACATGGATGAAGTAGTGTGAAACAAACTTGAATGGAAGAAAAAGTTTCCTTTAGCCTATGTTTGATGCACATTAAAATGCAAATAATGCATTTTTTTGATGATGTGATGGTGAATATGTGGTTGAAAAAGAAGGAAAAATTATTGATGTAATAGAAAATATTATTTTATTGAAGACTGTGTAGTTGAAAATGAGTAGAAGAATGATAATGAAAATTATAATGTGGCTTAAACAGGAATTTAATCTTGAAATGTACAGGAAATTGAGGTGAAGAGAAAGAAATTAGAATTTATAAGGGATTTACAATGAAATTGAAGAAGACAGAACGAGGGAAAATGAGGGAAATTTGTTGATTATTTTGCCATTAATTGGAGGGCAACTTTGTTATTTTGCCAATTGAAACATTTTTTTTTTTTAAAGCTAATTAAATTAACACCACAATTTTTAATATTTGAGCCCGTATTGCGATAGTGGTGCTCAATTTTTTTTAATTTATGCACTTATATCCCCAACCTTTTCCATCACAAGCTAATAATTAACCTTCAAACATAATTTAACAATTCTTGTCTTAGATCATGATTTTTGTCTAAATTTGCTAATGTGTATTGTTAGGGAAAATTATTTTATCAAACTTTTATTTTGTTGTTTATATCGCTTATTTAAAAAATATGAGAAATAAATAAGTCTCTTAATAAATTTTATGGATGAAAACCTTCGTTGTGCACAAGGTATGAAAATTAAGAGAATGTTTGAGGATAACGCTGTATTGAAAAAAAAGTTAAAAATATAAGTGTAAAAATGAGCAAAGATTGAGAACGTTCAATGCAATTAAAATATGATCTATTTAAGAAAAATATAAATTTTTTTTTAAAGGTTGATGAAAGGCTATTTCCCCCAAAACTCTTCATCTGACCCTGTTGTTTGGCCAAATTTTCCCTTTCCCCGAACTCTTCGTCTAAGTTTGGCCAAATTCTTCTATATTTTTATCAGAATACTGGGTCTGGACTCTTCTTCTCGCCTTTCTACCATTTTTTCCCCCGTCTGTTCATCTTTCTCTCGCTAGTCGGCGTGCCAAGCGTCCCTTGCCTTAATTCAATTAGGGTTCCTTTTTCTCAACGATTTTATTAGGGTTTTCGCTTGTATCAAAGGTTTAGTTCTTATTTTGAAAGTAATATTTATGTTGAACTGTGGGTTGTAAATTCGATTGGTCCATATTTGAATATCTAAGCCTGTAATAGTTTTTGTCTTCTGATAGTCCCTGTCGTTTAACCCATTTGTAATTTGTGAAATTTGACTGAATGTAGGGTTTTATCTGAATTTTTATTTCTCGAAACTTATAAGAATAATATTTGGGCTTTCACGCAGTTATCGAATTTTGAAGTCTTTTGCGGAGTTCAGAAGAAGCGATAATTGATGGAGGACTGGGGTAAACGCTTTTTTTGTGAATTTTTTAATTTTCAGTCTATTAATTTTTTTCTAGATCTTGCATATTGCTGTCGTGATTTTCTCTATGAACATCAGTCTTACTAATCGGGTTGTTTTTTGCATGTCAATTGGAAATGATATCGGTTTTAAGGGAAAAAAAATAATTATTAATTTTGGGTTTGATATTCCGAGTTCCAATTCCAGTTCCCTTGTATAATTGAACATGATGTTGATCCAATCTTTTTCCAAATCTTCTTAACTTGGCCGTGTAAATTTTTTGTTTTCCACAGTTCTGTTTTTCTTAATAATCATGAGTGCACTTTCCTGACTTTTTAGTTTTAATTGGAGAACTGTTAGACATCCTTTTAGGTTTCCTGCTTTCCTGTTTTAGTGATGAAGATCTAATAGGATTTTATTTTCCTCGGTGTATTGGCTGCTACAACTAGGTTCAATTTTGTCTTTAATTGCTCTTTGAGGTATATGGTTGGTGGATTCTAATCATTGAGTTCTGTGTTTCAGAGGATGAGCCTATTCCAGATATTCTGAAAAAGAAGCAACCAAAGAGTGAATGGGAAGAAGAAGATCTGGATGATAATGATGTGAAGGAATCTTGGGAAGATGAAGACGAGCCTACTCCGGTATGATTTTTGATGGTTCTTTTGTTTTACTCATATCAATACTTAAAAAGGTGTAATCTGGTATCGAGATCTTTTTCTTTCATTAGGCAATACGTAAGCCTCGAGGCAGTTGGTGTCATAAAGATGAGAAAATTGTTAAATTGCCAAATAAACTATGATACATTATAGACAATATTCATGATTTATAATAAAATAATTTAAAGTGTGCAAACAAGTAAAAGAAAATCTATAAGGAAATTATTGTTGTAGTTAGCCGGGGCAGTAGACTATTTTCAAAGTGGGTGTACGAGAATTTTTCTTTTTGATGTTTTAGTGGGTAGTGGACTATTCTCAAAATGGATGAGTAAAAACTTTTATGTTTTGTGGGCCACAAGCCTTGAGGTGGTGCTGTGACTGTTGTTCACTTTTTATTTATTTATGTTGTCATTTTTGTTTTCATTGGTTGATTAACTATTTCAATAAATGTATATGATTTTATTTCATCATTTTGCTCGGCACATGCTCCTCACTGTCAAGTGATGCCACTAACATACGGTTTCAAGTTTTTGATTGCAAGTTTAAGGTTTGTAGCTTTTCCAAACATTTTCCTGCTTCACCGTAATTTTACTATCAGTATCATGGAAAGTGTTCTGACTTGATCAAACCTGGACAACACCCACTCACTTTGCTCTATTCCCCAATATAATTGTTTGGTGCATGGAGCAATTTAAGATAATTTATGAGTTATGAATAATTTTTTGTGTTCCAAAATTAAATATTCTTTTGTATACAAATTTTATTTTATATTCTATTAATTTCTTTCACCTTCCCCTTGAAACATCCAAACATAGGCAAAATAGCATTATAGCGATATGAGCTTTGTCAATGTTCTTAATGCCATCTTGTAAAGGCTTGCATTGTAGAATATCTGGTTAAAGCTAGGGACCAAATACTAAGAAACAAAGCTATACCATAAATTTGAGAGAACACTCATTTTATTCGTGATATAGGTATTTTATTTATGTTTAGCCTCAGTAGAACTGTAGTTATAACATTGAGCTTTCAAAGCTTGACTTTTGAGTATCGAGCTTTAAGCTGTTATATATAGTAGTCTAATCCATCTAGATCTCAATTATACGTGTAAGGCAAGCCCCGTATCTTTCACTTCACCTTGCGAGTCCAAAATCCCTTGCCTTTGGGTTTGCTGCTGATGTGGAATTTATTCTAACCTCTCGTATTGAATTTTGATTTTCTTTCACTGGGTGATGTGGTCAGGCACCTAAAGTAGAGCCACCTCCTGTCAAGGCCCCAAAGAAGGCTGCAGCCAAATCAGGTGAAAAGAAAGAGAAGTCTGTTGAATCTGAAAAGGAGGCACCATTAGATCCTATAGAAGAAAAACTCCGTCAGCAGAGGTGGGACTTCAATATTTTTGAGACTATCGTCACAATTCTTGATTAGTTCTTTGTTCGAACTATACTCAATAGCTGACAAAACCTACTAATTGGTTCCAGAAAATTAGTGGAAGTTAAGCTTCTTATCTTGCTGTTTGTGTGCGGCTGGGTTGTTTGAATTGGTGGTATTCACCCTTGGGTCATTTCTTTCTACTACTGCTTCCACCATTCATGAAAGGAAAGGGAGGGGGAAGCATAAATTTTTTGAGACGTGCTTTGCAGAAATTTTTTATATTCTTTCTGTAACCTCTTAATGCTATCTCTAATGCTAACACGGCCTGCAACATGTTTTGTGATAAATTCTGTGGTCTTTTGCTACATCATCTGCCAGCAGATTGGTCCAACATAAAAGTTGTGTACCAATTTAATTTTTAATATGAACATTACTTGATATGCTTGGTTGACAATTTGATGTGAATCTTGTGATGGTTATTGTTCTTCTTCCCTGTATTCCAACATCTATGCTTACCTGTAGTTATTGATCATTTTCTTTTTTCACAGGCTTGTCGAAGAAGCTGATTATAAGGCTACTACGGAATTATTTGCTAGAAAGGGTGACGAGAAGACTCTTGATAATTTCATTCCAAAAACCGAAAACGACTTCTTAGAATATGCTGAACTTGTTGCTCATAAGCTTCGTCCATATGAGGTTTTATCAGATTTGACTTCTATGTATTCGTATTAATTTGCTTATTTTGTTTATGCAGAGGTATAATGTGACTCTTTTTTTGCAGAAAAGCTTTCATTATATTGGATTGCTCAAGGGTGTAATGAGATTGTCATTGACTAGTTTGAAAGGGTCAGATGCCAAAGAAGTTGCCTCTTCGGTGACTGCAATTGCTAATGAAAAGATAAAAGCAGAGAAAGAAGCCAATGCCGGCAAAAAGAAGACTGGTATATTTACTGTTTCTTATTTTAGTGTCGACAAGTTATAGTTGTCCTGACGGATGAGTTTTTAATAAGTGGCAGCGTGTGTTTTGCAGGTGGAAAGAAGAAACAATTGCACGTTGGCAAGCCTGATGACGATGCGGTGGTTGGTGGTGGTGGGTATGATGAATACGACGATTATGATTTTATGTGAGAAGGCATTTTGGTTGATGGTAATTTATGCACAAGCAGTTTGCGTTATTAGAATGCTACACCTTGGAAATTCGCATTTCTAAAGTCAAGATGCGATTTAAGAGGATCATCTCGCGGCCTGTTCTCTCCCAATGAGGAGATGGGTTGAGTTTTGAATGTCAGGGCTTTTGTTGACTGAAAACGTCTAAATTTATCTGTTCAATTTTGTGCTTCTCTTCGAACTAGTTCCATCTTTTGATTATTGGTTGGTGGGTTTTCTGTACTCATTTATGGATTTGAACATGAGCTGTAAGATTTTGGGTGAATAAAGAGCCGCGCCAGTGCTTGGAGGATTGTCTGGTGATGCCAATGGCTCCATTAAACTTGCACGTCTCTATAATTTTAGTTTTAGGGAGGCAAAATTAGTAATATAAGGTGAATTGCTGAATGCCTTTGAACTTTTATGGCTTTGTAATAGATAAAGTTAATTGAGATTATTTTCACAACTTCCAAATACATTTTTACGCTTTTCCTGAGTTTAGTAGAGGTTGAAAAATACTTAAAGATTGAACTAGGGAACTATAATTCATATAATAACTATTTTACTCTACAATAAAAATAAGATTATTATATTTGATAGGACTACCGGCTAGAGGTAGAACCCACGATCCACGTCTTCTTGTCTGGATTCCTTTTGAAGTAGATTTTTATTTCATATTTCAATTTTTGGGAAGTCGTAAAATTTGAATTTAAAAATGGGGAATTTTAAAAATGATCAATTACATGCTTGTCAATTGAAAAATGTCTAATTTTGATAAATCTTGCAAAAATGGCCAAATTTGATATCAAATTGTCTTTTATACCCTTATGAAAAATGGAACAATTTTTTCTTATCAATTTGTCACAAATTTCAAGAAAAGAAGATGGAAGGTAATACTTTGGCCACGTTTGTTTCTAATTAAAATCAAATTTAAATTTAAATCAAAATCAAATAATTAATATTAACCATATCTTTCATGAGTTCTACAACTTTTCAACCGTACATTTCAAAAATTTCTATCACAATCTATTAAAAATTTAATTTTAATCTTCACCAGACACCCACTTAATGTGTTAAGTTCATTTCATTATCTATTAAGTAATGACCAATAATTTTGGATAGAAATGAAGATGAAATAAAAAATTCATTAACATAATTTTTTTTTACACACTTTTAATCTCATTTACAATTCTCGATAGAAGGTAAAAAAAATTTTGAAATCTTATTTTTGTCAATAAGTTGTGTTTAATAGTTTTTGTGATATATATGATGTAAATGAATGATTAGATTTTTCAAATAATTAGCAGATATTTGTTGTAATATTATTGAAGCATTTTAAAATCAAATTCATAATTACTGTTTTATGTTTCTCAAATATGGTGTTATTACCTACTTAAATAACTTTGATAGATGAATTTGCGATGCTTGTCATGTATTGACAATGCCATTAATGGTGCAATAAATTCCTTGCAAAAATGATTGTTCAAGTTGAAGATGATGAATGCATAGGGTGAAGTGTTTGGCCGACATATCGTTGAACCACACTTTAAAAGTAATTCTTGACATTGTTTCAAATGTCGACAATTACGTGAAAAACTTGGCGAAGCTGCGAAATATTTTGTGTTGACCATCGACCATATTGCTTACGGGTAATATGTTTGTTTTAGGTATTCATGTTAGTTAGTCTTATTTGAGTTGTCTTGCATGGTAGTACATCCATAGTCAACATGGAGGATGAATGGAAGTGGTTATGGACACAACATGCAAATGTGTAGGAATCCAGGAGCATTGACTAACCCGGACACTTTTCTGTTTTCTATATTCATGTTAACATCAAATTTCTCATTCAAGAATAATATACTTTTGCATTTCTACATTATTTTCTCAATTTATTTCAACACTCAGTAGTCATTCAAAGAACAATACAAAACATAAATTTAGTACTATGATTTCATTATATAGCCACGTACTGAATTTCAAACAACGACAATTCGAAATCATATCAATTTGTAAACAGTCAAACTACATTAACTTCACCACTTCGTCAACATAAATCATAATGAAAATGAGTTTCTTATCTGAAGTGGTCATAATATGATGATGTACGAAGACATTTACATGTCCTAAACAACGGATAGAGAATATATCTCACTACCATCCTCGTTGTCGGAGCTTCTGATGATGACATCTCCCATGTCTCGGTCCAACATTTTCGACCAACTCGTTGACGTGTTGAATGCCAAACAAAAGATGGTGTTCGTCCGGTGGGATTTCGACCGGGATGATCTCGTGATCGGCAATACGATCACCAACTCTAAGTTCGTTTGGCATTGGAAAATGGGGAAAGGTTCATAGCAATATCAATATGAGGAGTTTCTTTAGTTGAAGAAAATATAGTTGAAGGAAGAAGTTTTTACTGTTAGGTATTTCTTGTGAGGAATTGTACTTTTACATTGTATTTCAAGCCATATGCATACTTATATTGAGTAAAGCATGATGTAATTACATTATAAGACTACACACCAACTCCTACTCTGTGTAATTGATTGACATTTGTTTGACAACATATGTTTAGACCTTGAGTGCTTTTCATCTGAATAGTGAGGTTGTATTTATTACCAATATGCTTGTGAAGTCAACACACTATATTCACAATGAGAGTTTCTTGTCAATGATGATCGATTTATAACACACCTTTTATTGAAATCATATTGCGGAAATTGTATGTCTAATTGATTTGTTTCAACTCTTTTTTTCTAATCTAATTGTCAATCCGTCAATTGGTTCGACTTTCCTTGACATTTCATGATGTTCTCATAATTTGACAAGTTGTTCTCGACATTAAATACCTGTTATTTTCGATAATTGATATTTCAATTGTTAGGAACGACAGTTCGTAAATGTGTACACAATATAAGACCTAAACAACATGATGTATTGAAACAAAATGATAATGTCTCCATTTCAATTCTACATCGACACTCAAAACTGTACCATCAGCCAAAAAATTTGCCTAATGATGGTAAACAAAATGACATTGCAAATGTAACTTCCAAACACACAAAGCTATATTCGAAAAACATAGTAAACTAACTACACATCCCTCTTACCTTATTTACAATCGGACTGTGTGAAAGGAGTCCATGTGTTAGCACTAGGCATCTTCACCCATAGGGATCGAGGTTGGCACGACGATGGAGCATTGACGTAAGGAGAATTCGTGATGGTGGCAACCACATCCGAGGACTTTCTGGACAAGTCATCGACATTGCCAGCACTACTTTGGTTGCCTCGACATGCTATTTGTCAGTCGTAGTGTTGGGCAACGACAAATCATCATAATCATCACGTACAAGCATATGTCCAACACCGTCAACAAAACCAATTCCACCGTACTCATCGTTCACCTCGTGTCCCCCAATTCCTGTAGCTACATCGTCAACCTTTCCTTGAACATACTCTTTTATTGTGCATCGAATTTGTTGAGGACAACTATTATGTATTTAGTATTGTTAACCTATGAAATCTGGGCCGAAAAGTGCACTTCCTTCAAGATTTTGTATCGGTGTGAGGAAGTCATCTACAAATAACAAAAACAAACAAGAAATAATATAAGAACCTACTAAGTATCGTTTTAGTGGTTGTTGACCTGAAATTAGCCATTATAATTCACTAGGGTCGTTTCATTGAATGCTGAATATGTGAAAATTGTGGCAACCACACGTGAACACACTTTTATGACTAACATTTCATTTGCATGATCCATAGATAACTGTTAATCACGACGTATTACACAATACTTCTCTCCACAAAGAATGTTATAAAACATAAATTAAATAGCAAAAGTTTCCTTTAACTCAAACATATGAAGCAATATACTTTAGGTAACTCACATGTCATATAATCATGTAAACATGTCACATTCCTAGAAGAGGATATGAAAGTGTACCTGCAAGCTCAAAAGTTATGGACAGACATGAATCTAACAATTTCTTATTTAAGACACTTAAGTTAGATTTCATTTGCAACATAACCTCGATTTATTTCTCGTTGACTCCGTCTTCTCTGAGGGGATTGAGCCCTTTGATTAAGAATAAGCTCTGCATGCACAAATAAGCCCCAAGTGGGAAGAATTTATTTTTATGAGTTCCAATTATCTTATTTTTCTAGTTTCTACATCATAAAATATCAGTTCTCTCTTTTTTTCTAGTACTTTTCCATTTACGGTGTTAAGCATGGATTGACATTGTGTAACGCTCCCAATATTAAGTTCAAATGTAAATTTCTTATTCCAAGATTCCTTCCCACCATAAATTAACATCCAAGTTATATTGAGTAACATTCGTAACTGAAGACGAATATGCTCAGAGTTCAAAGTTTCAAGCAGAAAACATCACATATTAGATTAAAAAAAATAAAAAATCTTAGATTAGTTGGAAAGCACATTCTATACAATTCGTAACTAATCCATCAAATGTGTATAAAAATTGGAACCCAAATCTGTTGATAAATAAAATGTGGACAATTTATTAATTTAACCCTAAACTCAATTTATTATTTATGAAGAGAAAAATAAGAGGAAACCCACTTTTATTTTGCATCAAATACATATGGAATAATATTTCATCATTATTGCTCTCAAAAGCAAAAATAACATACTTTGATTTTTAGATAAAAAATATTAAATGGATTCTAAAATTAGTGAAATAAAAAGGAAGAATTAAACGAAAAACATACTTTTTTTTTTTTTAGCACAAAGGAGGTTTCTTCCAATTGAACAGACAATCCACAAGTAAAAGCTGCATCATTTAAGAAAAACAAAAAAAAAATCAGTGCAATGTACAAAAAATACAGAAATTATAAGTATTTATGTACAAATATAAATAAATGTATACTTATTTAGTATAGAAAACAAAAATATGCTTCACCAGAGATAAGAGACGAGGGAAGTATGGGAGATAGACAAATTTACACCAGAGAAAAGAATTTAAAATTTGAATTGCAATTGGTAGAGCTTGGAATTGGAAGTGTTTGAAAATGTTTGTGGACCGTGTCAATTTGTATGAGTTATTTGTCAACTCCAATGAAGAAGATATCATTTAGCTAGTGTTTGGCCCCCTTTTTTTTTTTTTTAGAAGAAGTTGTTTTTGAATAGTGATTGGAAGAATGTATGGTGAAAAAGTGATGAAAAATTTTAGATTTGTGTGTACTATTATTTTATTTGGAGAATGTGTGGTTGAAAATGAGTATTGTAAAAAAATGAATGTGAAAAAATGAGAAAGAATGAAGCTCAAACATAGGCTTAATATAGATTGACATTTGTACTTTTTAAAGTAAGTAGTGTAAGTTATGTGTCAAAATTTTATTGGCCAATATAATTTTTAATTTTATGAAATTTTTTGTATTTAGTTTAGAATTTAAAATTGTTAAAAAGGGTATTTTTGTCTAAATTATTGTAAGATGGACATTGAATAAATATGGGACATTTTTGCAAAGGATCATACGAAGGTGGACATTCATTTCAATTTCCTCTTAAAAAATTAATTTTTTTGAAGTAATTTTATACCCCTGCCAAAAATAATAATTTACTTATGTTGGGTTTTAATTTTCACACGAGTCTATATATATAATTAATTGTGTATTAAATATTATCTCAAAGTTAAGCTCATTTAAAATAATCTAATAAAGAGTTAAAGTTATTGGGATTTGGACTTCTAATAAAATATAGGTCTAAATATGTGTAAAGACCATATTCCTTTGGGTTGTATTTCATAATGGACCGAAATACATATAAAAATATATATGGTTATAGTCCACAATTCATACGTGATTCTCATTTTTTGTTACATCACATCAACACAAGAACAACAAGAGAAAGCGTATTAAAAAGGAAGAACAAGAAACCCCAATCTAGAATCAAGAACAAGGAATCAAGGAAACAAGATTAAAGATCAAGAAGCATATCAAGAGATTGCACTTACATCTTCAATATTCAATATAATGGATTTCAACACTTTTAATTATCTTGGTAATTTGACATGGAGGATCTTGATAGTAAATTTTTTTGGATTTTCTAAATCTAGATTCATAAAGTTTTAAATTGTAACAAGTGGTATTAGAGTAAATCCATGTTAAATTATTGAGATTCAAGAAAGAATTTTAGGGATGAAATTCATACTTTGAATTATGCAATTTTGGGATGCGAATTTTCCCCCCAAATTTCGAATTTTTGGATTTTTTGGAAAAAAATTCAGAATTTTGGAACTATTGCAGCGCTCGCTCAAGTGTCAACTTGACGCTCGAGCTGTCAGAACAACGACTCCGTCAGCTAGCCCTCAAGAAGTGATATCATACGGCCTGAATGTGAGGAAAAATTTCTTNCTAAATCTAGATTCATAAAGTTTTAAATTGTAACAAGTGGTATTAGAGTAAATCCATGTTAAATTATTGAGATTCAAGAAAGAATTTTAGGGATGAAATTCATACTTTGAATTATGCAATTTTGGGATGCGAATTTTCCCCCCAAATTTCGAATTTTTGGATTTTTTGGAAAAAAATTCAGAATTTTGGAACTATTGCAGCGCTCGCTCAAGTGTCAACTTGACGCTCGAGCTGTCAGAACAACGACTCCGTCAGCTAGCCCTCAAGAAGTGATATCATACGGCCTGAATGTGAGGAAAAATTTCTTTTATGGTGATAATCAAATTCAAATCTTGGTACTAAAAGTTTATTTCGAATGTCTAATATTCTAAAATAGATTAGTTGAAACCACATGTTACCAAAGTAACATCTCTTGTATATTGATTTATTTGGAGTATTATAATGGTTGGGCGTATGTAATTCATGCGGGTATTGATTGGCCCCAAGGGAAAATCTATATCTACAAGCACACATGTGGTAATAAATATGTGATAATTATAAAGTTTTTTTATATGAATAATAAGTCTATCCAAAGATAGATTTATTGTTTCACATAATTTATTGTTAACATTTCATTATTATACTAGAGTACCACATACAAGTTCATATTTCTGTCCAAAGACTAAGGCCCTGTTTTCTTCCGAATAAAATCAAAATTTAATCTAAGTCAAAGTCAAATAATCAATATTAACATCTTTCATGGATCCCACAATTTTTCAACCACATATTTCAAAAACTTCTATTACAGTCTACTAAAAATCTAATTTTAATTATCACCAAACACCCACTAAATATCAATGTACTGTATGGTCTCTTGTAATGGGCCACTATTATTTGAATTTATTGATTGTTTAATATGGATTCACATGTGAATGTGAGGAAAAATTTCTTTTATGGTGATAATCAAATTCAAATCTTGGTACTAAAAGTTTATTTCGAATGTCTAATATTCTAAAATAGATTAGTTGAAGTAACATGTTACCAAAGTAACATCTCTTGTATATTGATTTATTTGGAATGTTATAATGGTTGGGTGTATGTAATTCATGCGGATATTGATTGGCCCAAAGGAAAATCTATACCTAGAAGCACACATGTGGTAATAAATATGTGATAATTATAAAATTTTTTATATGAATAAGATAGACTTATTGTTTCACATAGTTTATTGTCAACATTTGATTATTATACCAGAGTACCACATACAAGTTGATATTTCTGTCCAAAGACTAAGGCCATATTTGCTTCGGATTAAAATCAAATTATAATTTAAGTTAAAGTCAAACAATCAATATTAACATCTTTCATGGGTCCCACAACTTTTCAACCACATATTTTAAAAACTTCTATTACAATCTATTAAAAATCTAATTTTAATCACCACCAAACACCCACTAAATATCAATGTTTTGTTTGGTCTCTTGTAATGGGCCCACCATTATTTGAATTTATTGATTGTTTAATATGGATTCACATGTGAACATGTTTTTTAGTTATAAGTTCTCTTTTTAGTTATTTCATCAACTTCTAAAATATTTGTCAATATTAATTCAATTCATGTGCTTAATGAAACCAAATTTGAAGGACTAGAAAGTGAATGTTCATAATGTTCTTGGCTACATGAATCTAGACCTTGCGTTAAAGACCAAACAACCCACTGCTCTTATGGATAAGAGTTTTGCTAACGAAAATGGAGCTCGGATGAGTGAGATTGTTCAAACCGCATGAATCTTATGATCATGAAGCATGAAATTCATGTAATGCTCAGGGGCAATGTGTCTGATAAGGCAACTACTGCTTTATATTACAAAATATTTGGTGAAAAATGCTAAGGCCGACACTAGTACTCTTTTAGCAAGCTCAAGGAAACATTCATGAGTACATCATTGAGATTTCTCATCTTGCTTTATAACTTAAGGCATTAAAGCTGGAGCTGTCTGATGACTTACTTGTGTATTTGATTTTGATTTCTTGTCCTACACAATTCAGCCAATTTAAGGCCAATTATAACCATCAAAAGGAAGAAGTGGTATATTAATGAGCTCATTTTCTTTTCCTACTTGCTTGCAATGATATAGGATTATTGCATGAAATCACTATATTTCTGTCATGAAATTTTGAAATGAAAGATCTTAGTGACGCCTCTTTTGCGTTATGGATACAAATATACCTTGATCATTCTCGGAGTATTATTGAACTATCGCAAAAAAGTTATATCGAAAATGTTCTTAAAATGTTTGGCATACATGATTGAAACCAGGTCATACCCATACTCCTAGGATAAACTTGAAGAAAAGAAAATGCAAAAAATTTCATATATGTTGTATTTTTCTATCGCATGTGTATTGTAACAAGTAATATAGTGGATCTTTGAATTCGGATTGTCATTCCCACAAGGATTATACTTCAATACTTAATTCATTTCTTCTAATTTTTATTTGATGAAAAACAAAGAATTGTAATTTGGTGAATTTTTTATCTAACGAATTGAAACTATCAAAATTGAACACAAAGATCGAATTGATGTTTCAAATGTGGAATGGAGTAATTCAAAATTTATAACCTAATGTAGTGTTAGGTTTTTCTTCCTTGTTAGCTTCTTCAACTTCAACTTCTTTTTCTTTTCTACCTGGCCTGTTTACATCTATCTCTTGTAGTTGTACTCAACTTCTGATTGTAATAGCTTGTGCTTGCTCTTTTGGATTGATTTGTCAGCATATCCCTTGTAGGTGTTCTGCAAGCTGTTGAGTTATTTGTCTAATTTGTGTCTCCAACTCCTTAATAGATGCTTGCTGAATCTGAAAGTTTGTATCAATTTGAAAGAACTACTTGTTCCTCTTTTGCACGTACTGATTGAACATCTCCCCAAACTTAGTTTTTTCTCTTGCTGGGCATTATTTGAAATATTCTCCCTCTGATTGTCAGACCATATGAAGTTCAGATGATGCCTCTATCCTGAGTTATATGTTTGTCCACATGGGTTGAAATTACAGGAACCATTTTGAATAAGTTTATTTGTTCCTCGGGAAAACCTATTGACAAGCAATTTTTTATGGGATGATTGGCTCCACAATTTTCTTATAATGGACTGGTCATCACTGCATATGCTCCATGTGTTTGTGATTTTACAAGTAAATCCACCTATTTTGTCAAAGCAGCAATCTGTGCATTGGTGGATGTCGTATTGTCTAATTCANATCCTGAGTTATATGTTTGTCCACATGGGTTGAAATTACAGGAACCATTTTGAATAAGTTTATTTGTTCCTCGGGAAAACCTATTGACAAGCAATTTTTTGTGGGATGATTGGCTCCACAATTTTCTTATAATGGACTGGTCATCACTGCATATGCTCCATGTGTTTGTGATTTTACAAATAAATCCACCTATTTTGTCAAAGCAGCAATCTGTGCATTGGTGGATGTCGTATTGTCTAATTCATAAATTCTAGCTGCCTTATATGCTCTTCTATTTTCGATGAGAACATTGAATATGTCGTGGTAATTAACTCGAATAAATCTATACATTGTTGAACTGATTTACTGATGATTTATCCATTAGAAGAGAAATCTGCATGAGATTTTGGCAGTAGTGAGAGTCTAGTGTAGAAGTATTGCACTTGATTACCTATGGTGACCAACATTTTAAAACTTTATCATTAGTTCTTTAAATCTGTTCTATGACTCATGATAACTCTCCGCATCTCTTAGTTGGAATGTTTGAATTTACAATCGGATTTTTACCACTTTTGTTGGTGGGAAGAATTTGTTGTAGAATTTTCTAGTAAGTTCCTCTCATGTAGTAAAGATTCCATAAGGTTCAACATCCAACCACTCCAAAACTGCATCCGACAATGTGTAAAGAAATAAACACAGTTTGATAGTATCTTCGTTAATTCATAAGGCATGAAAATTTTGTCAATTTCTAAGAAATCAGGAGATATGTGTGTTAGGGTTTTCATGAGGTAACATGTAGAATTGAAGAGTGTTTCTAGTCAAATTTATCCAATCCGTCCTTATTTGAAAATTATTTACCCCAAAATTTGAATGTACAATATTGGATGGAGCGTGCGGGTGCTGCTATAGGCATCAAGAACATTGAGACTGGTAAGTCTCTTTCATTTATCTCCACTCACTCATTTTGCTGATTTTGTGGTACTGTTACTCTCTCTCTCTCTCTCTCTCTCTCTCTCTCTCTCTCTCCAATTGGATGTATAGTAATGTGAATATTTTGATTGTTAGCCATATGATATTTCTATTTTTGTTTGCGTTTTTTGAGTTTTCGTCTGAAAGTATGTTCTATTTTCAAATCAAATGATTCAAGATCGTTGCATTGGGTACGGAGCATACAATGAACAACTTTTATCTGTGAATAAAAAAATAAACTAATCAAATTACATCCAAAAATAAAATAAACTAAAACTAAATGTAAATAGTCCCCAGCAACGACACCGAAAACTTGCTATGTTTTTTCTATCGCAAGTGTATATCGTAACAAGTAATATAGTTTCTATTTGAGTTTGGATTGACGTTCACACAAGGACTATACTTTAATACTTAATTTATTATTTCTAACTTCTATTTGATGAAAAACAAAGAATTGTAATTTGATGATTTTTTATCGAATTACTTCTAACTAAGTAAAAGTATCAAAATTGCACACAAAGATCGAATTGATGTTTCAAATGTGGAATGGATGTTAGAGTATAATAATTCCATCTATTAATTACCTCAAGTCTTAACTCAAGATTCATAATCAAATGTAGTGTTCGATCGAATTCTTTTATTATATTCAATTTGCCTCTCTTGAATTCTCATTGAGCCTATTTAACTAATTCAATCACATAGCTCTATGTGAATCAATCTTAGTTAAATACACCGTTTGTTCTAAGAATTCATATAACGACCGCAATAATTAGTATAGATATCTCTACATGTTATACTAAATTACCGAAGTTTAATATGTAGTGTAAATCTAACACTCACCTCTCTGTCGTAAAAGATTCATAAATCATTGAATTATTAATCAAGTAATTCAATGCATTAAATACATGACTAAAATCAACAAATATATGATAAAAGAACTTGGAACTGGAATAAAAGAAATAAAGGGTCTCAATAGTTTAAATTGTTTATCCTAATGAAAAACTTAGCCACTCATGATAAATGAAAAGCAACAATAAATAATAGTGAAGTACATTACCGTATTTTGAATTGAGATATAGAAAAGTGGATGAATCTTGCACCAAATTTCTCTTCTTGTTCCAAATCTTGATTCCAAACTCTTGATTTGTTGTTCATCTTTGAATTTGCTCTCTAATTCTCAAGTTATATTTTGTCTCCCTCAATGTATGGAACCTTTTCAAGGGCCTCTCATTTTCTATTTATACTTTCCCTAATGTTTTTACCGAACTTGAATTCTTTCTGGGCTTTTAACTGGACAAATCTTCACTACCCTAGAAAAGATGGCACGGGGCCTAGGAGCTGAAGAGCGTAAGCGTCGCAATAGTACGGCTATGTGGAGTCTGGATGCCTAGCTGCTATTGAATTTCTGTTTCTACATTGTTGTCAAGGTGCCTAGGATCCAGCTTGCTACTGAGTTTATGCTTTTAGGGCGCTTGAGTGCCCAGTTTGTGGCGCTTGGACTCCACTTTGCTGCCTTGTTTTTCCTTTGGCTTATTCCATCATCACTTATTTCTTCACCTTTGCACCCTTTACAACTCATCACCTAGCCTATAAAATAACATTAGCAAACATATTAAAATTGTTCTATACTCATAAGATCTAGCTAGTTATCAAGTAAAAATGGTAAACACACTCGTCATTATGCTTTAGCAATTGAGAGTTTAATGTATACTCAGATTTGCACTCGTCTGGTCATAGCATTCATTGTTGGAATGTTAGGTAGATATTTAAGTAACTCTGGAATGGATATTTGGAAAGCCGCCAAGTAGGTTATTCAGTATCTAAAGAGAATAAAGGATTACATGATCATATATAGGAAATCAGACCAATTGGAAATCACAGGATATTCTGATTCTAATCATGGAATATGATTGTGAAATTTTTTCACTGGGCCGCGCATTTTGGACGAAATTGAAAGATCTCTTAAGTTACTTTGTGACAATATGTCAGCAATCTTATATTCCAACAGGAGCTCGATGATGTTAAAGTTTATAGACATAAGTTCCTAGTTGCTAAGGTGAAAGTTTAGAGTGATTAGGCTTCTATAGAGAATGATGGGACAAACTTTATGATTACATATTCCTTTACTAAAGGATTACCACCCAAGGTCTTTTATGAGCATACTGCTTGGATCACATTGCAGGCAATTTTCATGTTACACGTCCATACTTGAGCTGTATTATTTGATTGTATTGATATACGTGATAATTGATGGGTGTAGTTGTGATACTTGTAATGAAGACCGCTTTGATTCTATATTGATATAATGAATGAAAAGATTGTTCGGGGATGCTTTTGGTTATGACAGCAAAAGTCTGATATCATAAGGTTATACACTTTATAAGTAACATATTATTGAATTTTAATTTGTCATATGAGCCTACACTAATAATTAATTGTGTATTAAATGTTATCTTAAATTTAAGCCCATTTAAAGTGATTTAATAAATAATTAAAGTTAATGAGCTTTGGGCATCTATTAAATAAAGATTGAAATCATTTGGGTTTTATTTCATATATATATATATATATATATATAACCCACAATCAAGAATCAAGAATAAGCAATCAAGGAAACAAGATTAAAGATCAAGAAGCCAAATCAAGAGATTGCAATTACAACTTCAATATTCAATACAATGTATCAATGCATGTTCTGTACTTCTAATTATATTGGTGATTTGACATGGAGAATCTTAACAATAAAGTTTTTGGGTTTTCTAAATCAAGATTCATAAAGTTTTAAATTCTAACAATAAAAATTTGCAGACATCATTAATGATATTCATCAGAATTCGGGGTAAATATGAGCTATCCAGAGGCGTGAATTGCTAAAAAGATCAAATTGGGTTGCAAATTAAATTTTTCTAGCTTTATCAAACCGCTAAATTTTGTTGTCAAACTGTCTATTTAACATGATGTTGTATGATAAACAGACTATTGATTGTGTGACAACTCAGACCACAGTCTGCTAAAAAATTTGCTGACTACAATGGAGTGCGAAATAATTGTAGATATAAATTTGGGGAAAAATTAATAACAGTTAGTAACTTAGCTAATTTTAAGAAGTTATACAATGCTTTGGATGACACGTATAGGCCGAAGTTGTGTACGTCTTGCTTTGTTAATTCTATAACATGAGATACATGCAAATTTCAATACCAACATTTCCACAATCTATTGCAAGGATGGTTTGGTCTGTCAATCAGGATGGATTGTGTTTTAGTTTGGAGAATGAAAAGGCAGCTAAGATTTAGTTTTATGGTTTACACTCGTTACAGGATTGAACCCTGAAGATGAAAACATGTACAAAGGAACAACTACTTGGAACAAAATATTAGTAAATGATTGTCTTGGAGGAGCTACTAAGGTTACACCTAACAAATTGAAAGGATGACTGAGAAAATACGGATGATAAATACAAATTGAGTTTAGTATTTATCTTTGAAACAGTTCTGAAATACAACCACCATCTTATATCTATTGATTTTTTTTCTTTGATATGTTATATGATCTCGTATTATTTGATAGATATTCATGGGGGAAGAAGGTGTTTCAAAAACACATTACATGTATTTTTAAGAGGATGGAGAAGTGACGCTAAACGTTCAACCTAGGAGAATAAGATACTACACATACCATTGGGTTTTCCTTTCGCATTACAAGTAAATAGCAAAAACTTATGCTTTAGATGCATTTTATTTATAGATTTGTGTATAATTCTATGTTGTTTTGTAGGTATGGGCATTCGAGGCTACTATGGCATTAGGAAATACATTTGCTTCGAGGAAGCCCAACAACAGAGTTCTGAGAATGATTAAGTAGAAAGCTAGTCCTATACCTTTTTATAAAGAAATCAGTATGATTTTGGACAATCAATTGGAAAGCTAGTGATATACCCCATGACTTGTTGAAACCACTATCGTACCTTCATATTTTTCTTTTAAAGAAGTTTCATCCATGCAAATTACCCTCTGCCATCAAAGAGTGAAATCCACGAATGTATAGTTTTAGAGCCATAAAAAAAAAAAAAAATAATAATAATACTTGAAACGATTACCACCTTTAATTTGAGGAGATAGTGACGTGTATAGATTACTTCTCACCAAGTTATAGGAATATGAAGCAAATTTAGCGTAATCATCAGAACCTATTAGATCTTCTAAAGCACATTCATTAGCCATTCATGCCTCCTGATAGCTCATATTTATCCCAAACTTCCGTTGGATGTTTGCAGTCTGTATATCGTATTTATGTTTTAAAATTTTTGCACGACATTTCTTCCAATAACCAATGACCTTGCTTACAGGGGTGAATCCAGGAATTTGGTTCAGCACGGGCGGAGTCCGGTGACCGATGACTATTGACCAGTGACGGTTGACCATTGACAATTAACGATCGT
>CAIGRK010312594.1:0-10263 GCA_903798315.1 Fraxinus greggii | reverse complement strand
GACTCCCACAACTCCTTAACAGTTTTTATAGTACTATACACGTTGTATAGCGAATCTGTTAAGCTGTACATGATGTGGTTTCGACATAAAAATCCCGAAGCATCAAGTATGCTAACAGCTTGAACATTTTCCTCACACCCTTTGATTTTTTGTAGTAGTTTCGGTCAAAAACCTTGCAAGATTCAGGGTGGTCAAGTAAAACAACATTTTCTGTTGTCACCTTTTGAAATTCAAGCCATTGAATTTCTCCAATTTTTGTCCATGATTAACCGGAACAGTAATGGCATGACCAGTTGGTTGAGCCACAGTCTGGCTCATAGTATAGCTTGGCAATTTAGCCACAACAGAACTTGGCTCATAAGTCACAACAAAACTAGGCTCTTGAGTCGCAACAGATTCCATAGTCAGATTTTCAGAAGCCACATCCATATTGACTGGTTTGGTTTCTATTTCTGAAAATCAAATGAATTTTAGTTCTCATTAAAACCAAAATGAACTTGTCTTTTAATTTTTTTTATAAAACAATAGTGAATAAATAACAGGTCAACTAATACCGAATGAACACATACCGGATGGACACATACTGGATGTGAAACTAACTTACCGTATAAACAGAAATACCGGATGGACACATACCGCTGTGCAACTATCTCACTGTATGAACAGAACACATACGGCAGTGCAACTAACTAACCGTATGGACGCATACCGGTTGAACAGATACCTTATAAACAAATACCGGTTGGACAGATAACTAATCGAATGTTAGCCAAAATATTATACATTAAATAATTTTATTAATCACAATAAAAAAAGAACAAGTAATATAAATTACAGGAAATAAAAATCCAATGAACTTTGAAACAATGGTATGTGTGAACACAATTTCCTTAAAACAGATTCGCTCCCTCAACATAGGTGCTTGAGGCTTAGTTCAAGCATTTGTTTCCTAGGATAAAATGGAAAATCAGTAGAGTCTGAACACTACAGATGCTACTCTGATGAAATGACTTAGTATCTAAACAGTACCACCGCCAAAACTTTGACAGAAAAATTAAAATTATGGATGCAGACAATAGATTACTAAATATGCAGAGATTTGTTTATATCGCAAGAAGAAAAAATTTTCATGTATTTGTAAGGAAATAAGATGTCTAAATAAATAGGATGTAATGGAGAATTAATGATCAAGGAGTTATGCCATTGACCACCATTAACTCAACTGTTAATCTCTCCATTGGCACAGACATAATCACATGAGTTTCAGCAGTTACTTTTTAACTTGAAAGGTTTTTTTATTTCGAAAATAATAAAATAAAGGCAACACATGGACCTTCTTAAAGGTAAATTTTTGGTCCATTCGGTCCAACATTCGTGTACGCAGGTCGCGCCCGCGCACAAGTTCAGTGTTCGAAGCCATTTTCGGTCTATGATTCGCACTCCCTGAACGCGCACATGGAGAGAGCATCTATACTACACATGATTACACCCTTCTAAAGTATAATCATATTTAAAGTGTTCATTGCCTTTATCCATTGTCCTATGTGGGATAACTTTAACTAGTTTCCCTTCAACACAAAACCTATTCCAATTCATTACTTTGAGCTCCAATTTTTCATTCACCGAGCATCATTTTTGGCAAGTAAATATATGACTTCGATATTCTCATGGAGGATAACACAATTCAATCATGATCTTCCAAAATAAACAAACGAGTCTCACTCGAAATTTATGTCAAGGACATCCCTTTGAATCTTTTCCAACTCATCAAACATCTTCACATCTACAATACTTGAATCTTTAACTTCAAGATTTTGATTATCAATCACGAAAACATCATGCGCATCAAATAGCTTATATTCCTCAAATCAATCATTGTGTGGGCGCATATGATTGCATGTCCGAAATCCAAGAGTTAGTTAGAGAGTCATAATTTGTGACACAATTAAATCATTATCAATATCATCATCAACCATTTCCGTAGAATCTGAGGCCTCGAGACTCTTGACTCGTCTTTACTTCAAGATGATATGTCAACTTCTCACATTTTCTCCTAACGTGTCCTTTCTTGTGGCAATATTAACACTCAACATCTCTACCATAATGACACCGAGAATGATCCCTCTGAACATTATTCCTTACTACCAATACACTTCGACTTTGTCTAGAGTACTTGATCACCATTCACAAAACCACTTAACTCATAGGGAAGAAAATAGATTTATGGATGAATCAAATGTACAGTATTTGCAGACAAAATATTCGATTATTGGGGAAAAATCATTGACTTCTTAATATTAGTTATTTCTAACGAAGCAATCAAACATTGTTCAGTGTCAAAGTAGATTTACCAAATAACAACGTGGTCACCAATGTCTCATATGCTTAAGAAGGAAGACAACAAAACTATTTTCTCATCTTCATCCTCAATCTTTGACATCAACAAAACACACTTATTAGAGACCTAAAACTAGTCAACTATTTATGAAATGAATGAATTTCTACTTAAATTATGTAATTGTTGCCTTTGTAGGTCAAAATCCCCCAATTGAAGGAGAACAAGGTAAAAGAAAAGGAAAAATGACTAAAAATGTACAAAAATATGAATTTGGGAACAATGGTGTAAAGTGCTAAGAGTTGAAGGACCATGGATACAATTTATGGAGGGCATAATCGAAAGAAAAGTCAAAATTCGAGAACCAAAATATGCACAATCAAATTTGAGGAGCTTGATACGCAATTAATAGAAGACCTAACTGCAAGAAAAGGGAAAAAGGGGTCCCAGCATGCGCAGGGGAAATTTAGGTGATTGGGCAGAACATATGGTAAGCGCGCATCGTGTTCTCAGGGGGTAAATTTTTCTGGCCCCATTTTTGCAATTTGTGGAAGTTTTTGAGACTTTTCGGTAATCTATTGGGGACTTTTTAGGTTATATTTAAGCCACTTTTCAGCCATTTTTACTTCCATTCTTCGTTCATTCTTCATTTTACTTTAATTTTGGAGAGAAGAGAGCATGAACTAGGACAAAAGGAGGAGAAAATATCAAGAAAAGTGGAAAGATTTTAAGGGAAAATGAGACCAAGCCATTGCAACCTTTAAGAATCCAACCAAAAGACGGGTTTGTTTTTAGTCTTGTATTTCGTCCATTATTTTCTCCAACTTTTAATGTATTTCTTTAAATCTTCTTCTTTTTATCATTTATATAATGTGAGCTAAGTTCTTTATATTGGGATGATTGATGTAACTTAACCTAACCATATGAATTTCAATTTTTGCTCTTCAATATTAAAATAATTATTTTCATGTGTATTTGCTATTTTATTTAGTACTTTTCATTTATTTGGCCAATAAATAAATGTGTTGAGTGATTTGTATAATGTTTGAGGAAATATTGTGCATTTAGACCAAATAGTAAATGTCCTAAGTTCTTGTAGGAGATAGATATATATACTAAACTTGGTGACCTATTGAATTTATTTTCACAAAGAGTTAATACAATTGATTGGATTTTAATCGATTAGAGATATAGTACGTGAAACCAATTGATTATGACTAATTTCATTCGAGGGAGGTAATTAGTTAAACAGAAAAATCGTGTCTGACATGCTTAATTGAGTAAATTACTTTTTGGCTTATTGAGAAATTAATTAGGTGATGATTAAGTGAAACTTTAAATCTCAATTACTTTATCTTCTCAACTTCCCTTAATTTTTAGATTTGTTCTTTTTATTATTTTTGTAGAGTTTTTAGTTAATTTCTTCATTTTAAAATCAAAATTGTATTGTATGTTTTATTGTTAGAATAAAATTAACTATTTTGTAATTAAGTAAACATTCATCGTGGGATCGACAACTTGAATTCATTAGTCCATTTTATTACTTCTATGCGACTCATGCACTTGCGGTACACACTTTTTAGCTAACAAGTCTTTGACACTGTTGCCAGAGAATGTATCTACTTTGATTACTATTTCAGTTAATATTGATTTTAACAAAAAAATTATTATTATTTATCTTTTCAATATTTTTGTATTTTTTTGCTAACCACCGTAGTTTTGATCTTTTTTGTGTATACTTTTTTTTCATGTACTTTTCAACTATATATGCGTGGTTTTGATGATGGTAAAGTAACAAACTTTTACAATAAATAATCTCTACATGGACGATGAGGATATGCTTATAGGAGATCCAAATTGTGAAATTTGTAACTCGATACATTGTACTAGGTAATGCTTGTATTTGTGCACTAATGCATTCACCTTGAAACTTCTTGGGTTTAAACATTACTTTAGGTGTCAAAAACAAGTATGAACAAGAAGGAACCTGATAAATCTGATGAGGGTTGCATGCTCATGGAAGATTATGTACCTCGACAATTGAGATGAGGATATCATGCTTGTGGGAGATGGTCCTTCCCTATGAACGAGAAGGAACCTACAAAATATTATCATGAACTTATCACGTTTGATGAAAGCAACATGCCTATGGGAGATGTTAGGTACTGGAACGGATTCCAAAAAGTGGAGGTATAATCCAATTGAAGGAGTGGATAGGAAAGACTTTCCATTACTCGTGAATTTAGATTGTGTATCGGTCATTTAATCCCATAAGATATCAACTATTGAAGAAGAGTTTCAAAAGAATGACAAATTAATTACAAAAGAACCGAACGAAGATGTAGCAATCAACAAGGATGAAATTAACTTACATTCTTTCAACTTCATTGATTGCCCAAAACATTGATTTTCTGATTGAGCTCGATGAAAAGGTGGAAATCTACATAATTGAATTTGAATCGAATGGAATAGGCAAGTCATATTATATTGAAAGGGATAATAAAATGTTTTAGAGAATATATGAAAAGTGGAACAAAGTTAAAAGAAGAAAACTAAGCAAGATGTCCATGATTCAAATTGTTGAAGTCGAACTAATGACTTAAACAAGCGTTTGTTGGGAGGCAACCCAATTTTCTAACCTTAACCGTTTTACTTTTCATTTTTGTCATTAGATATAATTTTTGCTAACTAGATCATTTTTTAAGTCCTAGATTGATCATGGTTTTCAACAACTTTGATTTTACCTCGTATAATCTACTCATTTCTTGTGATTTTGTAGGACACCACAAGTTATTTCATGAGATGTTTGTTGAAGAAAATGGTTTGGAATCAAGTCGATGCTTGATCACAAGTTTGGGGCTGAATTAGAAATGAAATATTCAAAGAGCATCACAAGTCCAAGTTGAGCATATGCACCTCTTCACCAAACGTCCAACAAAGAAAGTTCCATCAACCCCGTCTACTCTTTTATTTTGTTATTTTCCACATTGAGGACAATGTGTAATTCAATTTTGGAGTGATTATTTATTTTATTTTATTTTGATGTGGTTGGCATGTTAGATAACATTGTCGGCTTAGGATGATTCGATATTTAAAATTGTTACCGATTCACAAGATATGACAAAATATGCTATTTCTGCTTAATTCTTTTGAAAAAAAAAATGCATATCTGTGTAACATCCTAAGTTATTTTTATCACAATAGTCGCGATTAATTATTATCTAGGTGTGACCATTTTTTATTGATGGAGAGAGTTTTGAAATGGTGGAATTAGGTTGTGAGTTGTGTATAGGTTTCTATCAACCTATATTCTCTATAACTTTACCCTAACATGAGAAGTTTAGGGGTTGTCGAGCCGATAAAGGAGATTATCTAGAAATGTATTGATTCCATGCATGTTCAATATATTTATGTAGACTGTGTTTGACTAACAACTATAAACTAGATAATAACCATATGTTAGGGATCTAGGCCTCATTTATTTATTTATTTATTTTTACTTGCTCAAAAAGGATATTATACTTTTTAAATCTTATGCCTCGCTCTGTAACCTCCTTGACTTGAGTTAGTAAGCTTGTAGGAGTATTTAGAAACTTGGTACCCTTTCGTCTTTTTAAATTGGGGTTTTATCAACCTAAATCTCGTTACACAGGTCAAGACGAAAGCTTAAGGGAGTGAGGTCAATAATGAGTTATAATCGCCAAAATTTGGCAAGTATTCGTGCATTTGTAATTGGTTTGGCAGGTTAGATAACTGGTGGGTTTGAGTTACTTAGTATAAACTTGAATGTCGAAACACTCAACGTTGAGGAGAATCATTGTATGCCTAGATTGTTGACATTGTCGGTTACACCCAACCAAATTAGAACGACAAAAGAAATGAGTGATTTAGAGCAACCTATAGATTAAAATCTCGGGGAAGAAAAGTATATATGTTGGGATGTGAATTTCACGAAGAGGTAAGGAAAGAAATGATCACTAAGGGTCAAGTCGGCACCAATTTAATTTTTTTTTTTCCGTTTTGACAACCTTTTCCGAGTTTAGGTGATGATTGAAAATGATTGTGCACACAAACACTGATCATACCTTGGATAAGCTTAATTTGTTTTTGGTAGCATTATTTGGAGGTATATTTGTGAATTGATTATGCAATTTTACACTCATGGATATTTTTGACAATCTATCTAATATTATTAATCATTATCATATATTGTTGATTTTACTAGTAGATAATCTTGCTCGGAACGAACAAGAAGTTAAGTTTGGAGGTGTTTGATAAGTGTGTAAGATTATCTACAAGTAAAATCAACAATATGTGATAATGATCAACAATATTAGATAGCTTGTCAAAAATATCCATGACACTTATTGAAGACCTAAAAATAGCTATTTATTGATGAAATGAATGAATTCTATTCACAATGGTGTAATTATTGTCTTTATATGTTACAATCCCCCAAATGAAGGAGAACAAGGCAAAAGGAAAGAAAAAATGACTAAAAATATACAAAAAAAATAAAGAATTTGGGAGCCAATATGCAAAGTGATAAAAGTTCGAGGATTTTGGATACAATTATAGAGGACATAATTAAAAGAAAAATCAAATATTGGAGACCAAAATATACAAGATCAAAATTGAGAGACGTGATGAGCAATTAATGTAGTACCTAACCACAAGGAAAAAATGACGTCCCGCGAGCACAGGTTTATGTGCTTGGGCCATGTGCGGCGTGCGAGCATCGTGTTCTCTGGGGAGGGGAGCAAATTTTTCTGGCCACATTTTTGTAAATTGTAATAGTTTTGGGGACTTTTTGGTTCATATTTAGGCCACTTTTTAGCTATTTTTACTCCCAATCTGCATTCACCTTTCATTTTACTTTCATTTTGTAGAGAAAAGGGAGAAAGAACTAGGGCACTATGAGGAGGAAAAATCAAGAAAAGTGGAAAACTTTTGGGAAATTCAAGATGTCATTGCAACCATTAAGAATCCAATCAAATGATAGATTTTATTTTTAATTTTGTATTTCATCTATTATTTTATTCACTTGTAATGTATTTCTATAAATTTTCTCCTTTTAATCATTTATATAAAATGAGTTATGTACTTTATCTTGGGATGATTGACGTAGCTTAACCTTATTTATTAATTTCATTTTTTTTCTCTTAAATGTTAAAATACTTATTTTCACGTGTGTTTGCTATTGTATTTAGTGCTTTTCATATATTTGGCTAATAAATGATTGTATTGAGTGATTTGCATAATGTTTGAGAAAATGCTGTACATTTTAGATCAAATAATACATACCCTAGGTTCTTATAGGAAATAGAAATATACTCATAACTCTTAGGTGGCTCATTAAGCTATATTCACACAGAGTTAATCCAATTGATTGAATTTTAATCGACATAAAGATATAGTAGGTTAAACCAATTTATTAGAACTAATTTCGGAGAGAGATAATTGGTCAAAGTAGGAAAATTGGGTTTAACATGCTTAATTGAGTAAATTTCTTTTGGCTTATTCAAAAATTAATTAGGTGACGATTAAGTGAAATTCATGAATTCCAACTACTTTATCTCCTCGAGTTCCCTTGATTTTAGATTTGCTTTTTTTGTTCTTTTTGTAGAGTTTTAGTTAATTTTTTTATTTTAAAAATTAAAATTCTATTATGCTTTTTATTGTCTGAATTAAATAATTATTGTGAAATTAAGTAAACATTTCTCATGGAATCGACAACTCGGACCCATCAGTCCACTCTATTAGTTATACGCGACCCATGAGCTTGCGGTACACACATTTTAGCGAACAATTCACACTTATTACACTTATTGAGATGATCCCTAACACCAGTATCATCATCTATCTTCAATTCATATAATTGTTTTCTCAGATATAACGTATTTGTTAGGGATTTAAACATATACAGATCTTCTAACATCATTCATAACTTCAAAGTATATTTATTCAAAACATTCCTCTATTGCAAGAGCCAATCTACTGGTGCTGACTNTAATTATTGTGAAATTAAGTAAACATTTCTCATGGAATCGACAACTCGGACCCATCAGTCCACTCTATTAGTTATACGCGACCCATGAGCTTGCGGTACACACATTTTAGCGAACAATTCACACTTATTACACTTATTGAGATGATCCCTAACACCAGTATCATCATCTATCTTCAATTCATATAATTGTTTTCTCAGATATAACGTATTTGTTAGGGATTTAAACATATACAGATCTTCTAACATCATTCATAACTTCAAAGTATATTTATTCAAAACATTCCTCTATTGCAAGAGCCAATCTACTGGTGCTGACTATCTTCACTTTCAACGCTTCTGACTCTAGTTTTCTGACATCTTACCTTACAAAGTCTTGTAAAGTCCTTATTGTAAATGACTAACTTCACCAGTACTGTCGGGTATTTTAGTGAAGCCCAACCCCTAGACAATGATGAAAAATCGTAGTTAATTTATCTTCATAGGCTATAAGCTCAGGATTGAAGAATATTAATAAATCTACACCACAATTTACATAGCCCAATCCTATTAATCAGTCAATTGGGGTAGGTGCTCAATACCCAATTTTGGAGATAATTTGAAATGAAATTTTTATCCCTTTTCTTACATGAAAGTTAGATGGTTGCACTATCATCATCCTTGGTAACCATTTCAGTTTTCTTGAGCCTTATATTGGCGAGAAAAAATCTAGAAATTCGTTTGTCCCTTTGCCTATAAATTGGAGTCTCTTGGCTTCATTTTTGTAACACAAAAAACTGGCCAGTTTCTTCTTCCTCTTCATGTGCCTTTGTGCTCTAGTTTTCTGCCTCTTCTTCATGCCTCTGTGTGCTGTTTTCTCTGCCTCCAAAGTTCTCCAATTTGGTATTGCCTTTGTAGTTTTGTATTGATTTTTTCTGAATCTAAATAAAAAGAGGGAATTCATTTTGAATCTAGTCTCTTCTTCAATTTTTTTGTTTCCTTATAATCTTTATGTTAATTCATAACTCACCTCTTTGATTTGTTCAATTTAGGATGAATTAGGATCAACATTTGGTATCAGAGCCTGTGGGGAATCAAAACCTGAAGAAAATGCAGCTAAAGCAGAACCTACAATTGTCTTCTTTCGGACAAATGACTGACTTACAGAAGAAACTGAGGCTAGATTCGGACTCTGCAGGCGAAGAAGAAGGTAACTGGTCGACGCGTGGAAACTCCGGCAGTGGCGCATGCAAGCACGTGGAGAGGATTCCTACGACAGCTTTTCAGACAGAGTCTTTATTTTGACATTTCTATCATTCGTGTGTCATTAGTTTTTCGTTTCAGGTACTAGAGCAAAAGTTGGCCAATTTTGCCCCTTGGTGGGTCGACGGTTACAATTGCCATATATATATATATATATATATATACTGAATTACTTTAGGCCAAAATCAAGGCCCTAAAGCAGTAAATTTGCATCTCTCATATTTTACGGACTACAGAACTAGTACGCTCTGATAAATTGGTTAAAACCTTTACATTATCGCATTATCAGATCATCGTGTGGGGGTGATCATTAGGATTGGGGGTTGCCATTGTTTGGGAACCATTTCTTGTTGGTAGAGCCTAGGATTACTTGTCATTCTTTGTTAAATTTCTAAGTAAAACTATTTATTTGTCGTCTTTAGATTTATTTGTTGAACGCTATTGCGTTATTTAATCTTATATTATTTTAAACTTGTACCCAGACTCCTATTCTAGTTTCTTCCCTTGATCTGAGAACGTGATTCTCACGAAATCCTGAGGTTCTTGAATAGAATATTGTTGTGAAACCATAGGAATCTTGTTACTCTGTGTAATCTGCATGACATGTGACTTTTACATACCTGAGTTTGTGTTCTGTGCATTTTTTGGTGAGATGTCAACACATCACTTTGAGTTGGGT
>CAIGRK010312571.1:0-23366 GCA_903798315.1 Fraxinus greggii | reverse complement strand
AAAGAAGAACTAGGTATGGACTTTTGTTTCGGTTGAAAAAATTGCTCCATAATCTGCAAAATGCCCCAATTTATTTCTCAATTAAAATTGATTAAAAAATAGTCTACACATAGTTTAATTGAGCTCAACATCTCTTCATGAATTTTTTTCACTTATCCCTAATTTCCTAAAAACCTAAATTCCCAAAATCCCAAGTTTCAAAGCCCCCAATATTCTTAAATTCACAAATTCACACAATCCCCAATTTTCAAATTCACAAAATTCAACAATTGTAATAGCCAAAAATATAATTCAATACATACGATTCGATAAATCACAAATCACAGTACACTGTGCACATTTCACTAATTTCTCAATCTCCATTAATTTTTTTCATGATGTATCCCTAATTTTTAGAAAACCTAATTTCCTAAATCAGAGTGCATATTTCACAAATCACAATTCACAAATCAAAACTATATCTCAAGCAACTCATAATCTCAGCATCACACAATAATAAATAACAAATTCACAAAAAAGAAAAAAAAAAGAAAGAAACAAACTCAAATCAGTTCTTGGAAAACCGAAAGACTTACCTCGCTTCACACTTCGCTGTCTTCACTCCGAGGTTTCACCACCACCACCACGGACACAGGCCGCATTCAACGTCGGAGGCAGCGGCGCAGTCGGCNTTCCCAAATCACAGTGCACATTTCACAAATCACAATTCACAAATCAAAATTATATCTCAAGCAACTCATAATCTCAGCATCACACAATAATAAATAACAAATTCACAAAAAAGAAAAAAAAAAGAAAGAAACAAACTCAAATCAGTTCTTGGAAAACCGAAAGACTTACCTCGCTTCACACTTCGCTGTCTTCACTCCGAGGTTTCACCACCACCACCACGGACACAGGCCGCATTCAACGTCGGAGGCAGCGGCGCAGTCGGCAGGCAGAGTCGCTGCTCGTAGCAGCCAGCACCCAGCGTCCACTCTCTTCACGCCGAGGTTTCGTGACTCACGACTTCGTAGTTCGTTTCCCTCAGCTCCTATGCGATTTCAATTTCAAGTCAAACCTGAAGTTCTTATGTTCTGTCGGACTGGATTTTGTATAATTAATTGGCCCATTCAACTTCAAGACACGGTTTGGGCCTTTTTTTTAAAGGCCCAAACTGCCAAAAATAATTTTCTGGGCTGCTGAAACTGCTAGCCTTCTTCTCCATCTTCCCGGCGGCACTGCAGGCGCACTGCCCCCGCTGAAGCTGAACTGCTGCTTCTGGCGGACCCAGTACGGGCGGCCGCGAGGGATGATCAGGCGCGGGTCCGCCCTTTTCCTTGCCCCATCGAGATGACAAGTCGGGTTTAGGGTAGGGTGTACCATCCCATCGAGTTGAAGGTTATCTACTTAAAAAGATATAGTTATATTTAAAATAAAAATCTGATTTACCCATACAAATAATCTCATCTTCTCTTCAACCATCCTATCGAGTTTAAGGTTGTCTGCTTAAAAAAATATATTTATATTTAAAATAAAAATCTAATTTACCATACTGTCATTACTATTAGTTGTCCGCATCTCTCACACAGTACATGAGACAATAAACGAGGCAAATAGGTGTCTCACCCCATATTGGGCCAAAAAAAAAAGGAATAAGGTTGTGGATAAACGTGAAAAAAGGAATTGGTACCGAGGTACAATTTCCCTTTTAATTTCAAGTAAAACAGAAGGAAAAAATGAGACCATTAGATCGGATTTTAATTTATTTATTTTTGTTCTTATAGCATCCAATTTAAGTTTATTTTTATGATGTAAAATTATAGTTATATAACTCATAAAGTGTTCGGAATGTTTCCCGATTAACCCTGAAGTTTATCCGCTATCGTTTAATTGGCCAATCTCGATCTCCATTACTTTGAGATCGTATTATAGGTGTGTTTGATGAATATTATTAAGGAAAAAATATGTTTAAAATAGTGATGTAATGAGAAATATGTGGTTAAAAAGTAAGGAAAAATTATTGATGTGATGAAAAATATTATTTTATTAAAAATGTATGATTGAAAATGAATTTTGAAAGAATGTGTATCAAGAGTTATATATTTAAAGTTTGTCTCGACTTTATAGTTCATCCCTAATCACAAAATCATATGCCGATTCTTCTACATAATTTCAAGACCCCTTTTGTTGGTGCAAATAATTGTATCGCGAAAACTAGTTTTCTTGCAATCACTCCTCTTACGATGATTAGTAACAAGATAATTATTGTCCATAGGCCAGCCTAGCTCACTTTTGTACTATATAATTATTATTGTTACAACTAGTAATAATTATTGTTTTAATTAAGAATTTAATTCGCTCATCACTCGATTTGAAGCTTCGTGTACTGATTTATAATAACGTAAAATATGATAGTTGCGAAATGAATACCCCATTCAGTATGAATTAAAATCCAAATTTTAATTTAAGTCAAAATCACTAATAAATTTTAACTACAAATTTCAAAGGTCCCACAACTTTTCAATCACATTTTCATCAATTTTTATTAAAATATATAAAAAAATTGATTTTAATCCCCACCGAACGAGTGTACAGCAACTTCACTTCATTGAACAGGGATGCTGATTGTGGTGATTGTAATTTCAATCTTCTTTTATAGTAATGTTTACCTTGTGAACGTAAGCAATGTCCCCATTTGGCGTGGCGCGGTGTAGGAAAATGTCTCTAATCTATTAATTACAGGCTTGTATGGGGGAAAAAAAAAAACTCAAAAATACAAACCAATTAGAATAGACTATAGAGTATTTATACGATATTTTAAGAAAAAACAAACTTTTAGTCCCTAGAGTTTTTGAAATGTGTCAATTTCATCCCTAAGGTCTCATTTGACGCAATTGGTGTCATGACTCGCACATCATTCCATTTTGATACCAAACTAGTACGGTGTCCGACCCTACGACCATGGTTTCCTCGACTCATGTTGGGTTGGTCTCTGGTGTAGAAACCCACATTAGTGCTGATTTCTTATAATGCTAAAGTTTCGCGATTAACAAAATACAGAAGATTCTCGTCATATTATGTCTCAGCTTGATCTATGAAATTTAATGATCTTCCATTCATATTATTTAAAAAATCCCAATTGCCACACGTTTTTTCATAAAATAATATTACGCGTAAATTCAAAAAATTTCTTGTTTTTCAACCATATATTCTCCAAAAACATAAAAAAATATTTCAAAACACATTTCCTCCAAAAAAAAAAAAGGAGGGGTTCTCGCACAAATACTTAGTATATGAAGATAAATATTTTGAAAGAGTCGAAACCTCACCCAATATTCCTTCATTCTCAATAGACAATTCAGAGCCCAATCCTAAAGATCAAAAAGCAATTGATCTTGAAATACTAATAAAAATTTTAAATGTCCAAATATGTCATGTAGGGGTGTAAATCTGAATTTGTGGAAAAATGACCCATTTTGTAAAGGGGCTAGGCCGTCAAGTTTGTTGAAGACATTAATTAGCCTAAAATGTCACGAGACGAATTATATCAAAGATGGTCCTTGACTTCTTAATTATTTCAATAACTTCTATTAAATCTACATACTAAATTAGTTGATGTACAATTTTTAATGACTAGAATTCTTAGTTAACGGTACTTAAAACTATACGGATGTAACTAGTGGTATTACTAATTAAAACGTGTCTTCCTTGGAACTTCCTCATATTTATATGAAAATATTGTACATTTAGTCCTCAATCTTTAGGGTCTCTTACAGATATGAGCACTAACCTTTGGTTACTTGGTGTAATCGGGGTTTAGTGTTCTTGAGAGAAGAAAACTGCGTCTGAGGGCTAAATTCGTTTGGATTTCTATACTTTGACTCTTGAACTGATAATCGTTGTTGGTTTATATTGGATTAGAGCGATAATATGGATGCTCAACGTGGTGATTAGCCCTTTCTATGGTGAACATTTGGGCCTAAGAACGAAAAATCTTTAGGGTTCTTTAATTTTTGTAATCTGCTTGGTGTTATCTGAGACTGTTTATTACAACAGTGGTGTCAGAGCTCTTTGATCTGCACTTAAATCCTACGATCTGATATTTTCTGGTGTTCTTGATGATCAAAACCCTAGATCTTCACTGATCTATACTGTAAAGGGTTAGATCTTCATTTTGCCAAAGAAAGTAAAATAATATTGGTATTCACTATTTTACACTATTGATCTGAGACCTTTGGTAACGAGTTTCTAACCCTATCTCTCTTATCATTATTTGATCTGAAGATATTCTTGGATCTCTTGGTTAAAACCCTCTTGGATCTTCCTTTGTCTAGGGTTTCATCTGAAAACCCTAGAATCTGAGGGGAGTAAGATATACGGTTTCTTAAAGATTACACTAAGTTCTGATTTTCGAAAAATTGTATATGCTGTGATTTGGTTATATTGGAGTTACATGTTTCCCTGATCATATACGTTTACATTTGTGTTGATTGCTTATGTACATTAGCACTTTGTGTGTGTACATTTGTTGATTGGTATTCTCGGCGCTCTGTACATCAAAATTTTTCTTAATTTTTAAATTGTTAAATAGTCATTGTTTTTCAAAGTTTAAATATGGCAAGTATAAAAGTTGATGTTGATATTTGGAATGACAAATGAGATTTTAATCTCTGGAGTCAGAAAATGAAGACTTTTTTAATACATAATATATGTGCTGAACCCCTTGATGAATCTTGGGGTGAAGAAGTTGCTTATAATAAAAGAATTGAACAAGATGAAACTACATGGAGCACTATTTTTTTGTATCTATTTGATAGTGTTGTTAAATAAATAAGGAAGACTGAAACTGCAGCTCAAATTTGGACAAAGCTTGAATTCCTTTATAAAACTAAGGCTCTCCCCAATAAATGTTAATTGTGAAAACAATTTTTTAGTGTCAAGTTTGATCCCAACTGTGATGTTGAAACAAATCTTGACAGATTTAATAAACTATCACAAGATCTCACCAATCTGTAGTCTTATTATCATCCTTACCTGAAAAATATAAGGAATTGAAAAATGCCCTTGAATATGGAAGAACTTCCATTACTGTTGATGTTAGTGTTTCTTCTTTAAGGAATAAAGAACTTGAATTTAAAAGTGATTTGAAAACATCCACAAATGGAGTTGGTTACAATGTTAAATGAAATAATCCATTTCAAAGAAATAATAACTATTCTTTAAACAAAAGTTTTGGAAAACCAAAATAATACTCTGGAAACTCTAAAAAGGGCAAATTTAAATTCAATAAGAATAATAATAAGGCTAAAAGAAAGAAATATTACTTTTACGGAAAAGTTAGTCATTTCATAAAGGATTGTATCAAGATAATTGATGAACTAAAAAAGGTTAACAAAGTTGAAAGTGGTGCGATTTCTTATGAAGAAGCTGCAGCCTCAAATGGACAAGTTTACATGACTTGTCAATCTTCAACTAAAGATGATTGGATTCTTGATTCAGGGTACACTTTTCATATGACACCTTGTAAAAAATACTTCACTGATTTTCTGGAAATTAATGGAAGACAAGTAATTTTGGGAAATGATTTTTCTTGCAAAATTAAAGGAATTGGTAAGATTGTTTTAAAATTAAAGAATGGAAATTCACATACTTGAATAAGATCATCCTAATCTAAAGAGAAATCTAATCTCTTTAGGTACACTTGATGATGAAAGTTTTGATACCATTATAACTAAAGATATCTTGACACTTCAAAATGATTTTACAAAAGTTATTCATGTTGAAAAACCAAATGGAATCTATGTTTTGAAAGCTTTGCCCTTACTAAATCAATCTATTGTTGCTATAGTCTCTCAGTCTGATAAATCTAAATTTTGGCACAAAAGACTTGGACATATTAGTGACAATAATTTATATATTCTTAAAAACCAAGGTCTTTTAGCTACTAAAAGGACTAAAATTTGCCTTTTGCTACTAGTATCCAAAAATCAAAATCTATTCTTGATTACTTACATGCTGATATGTAGGGGCCAGCTATTGTAAGTATTTATTTTGGTTTTAACTACTTCTTGCTCATTATTGATAATTTTTCAAAGAAAATTTGGGTCATTCTTTTGAAAAATAAATCCGACACTTTCAAAAAATTTATAGAATGGAAAATTCTTATTGAAAATCAAGTAAACAAGAGTGTTAAAACACTTAGAACTGATAATAGCTTTGGATTTTGCAATAAATAGTTTGATAATTTTTGTAAAAATAATGGGATCCTTAGACATATGACAGCCACCTATACTCCACAACAGAACGGGCATGCAGAAAGGATGAATAGAACTTTGTTAGAAATGGTAAGATGAATGTTGATAAGCTCAGGTCTTCCAAAACTGTTTTGGGGAGAAGCTATTAAAACTACCTCATTTCTAATAAATAAACGTCCTACTAAATCATTGAAATATGATATACCGATCATGTTTGAAGTGGTTATCCAATTGATTATTCTAAACTAAAAGTTTTTGGTTGTACTNGGCATGCAGAAAGGATGAATAGAACTTTGTTAGAAATGGTAAGATGAATGTTGATAAGCTCAGGTCTTCCAAAACTGTTTTGGGAAGAAGCTATTAAAACTACCTCATTTCTAATAAATAAACGTCCTACTAAATCATTGAAATATGATATACCGATCATGTTTGAAGTGGTTATCCAATTGATTATTCTAAACTAAAAGTTTTTGGTTGTACTGCATTTGTACATCGAAATGAAGGAAAGTTTGAGCAAGATATGTTAAAGGAATTTTCTTAGGATATGGTTGAAGAATCAAGGATGTTATAGAGTTATAATTAGTAGGAATGTTATCTTTAATGAGATGGATATGCCTTGCATAAAAGAAAAAGGAATTGCTACCTCTGAAACTAATCAAAATAAAATTCTTATGGAATTTGAACTTTTCCACATTGATTTAAATTCTAAAAATAATGATCAGTTTGAGGTGGAGCCTTGTCAGGAACAAATTACTGAAACTGAAACTGCACCTGTACTTGTATCTGAACATGAACTTGATCAATCTGAAAATTCCTTAGAAGATTATCATCTAGCTATGGATAAAGTAAAAAGGGGGATGAGACCACCATCGAGATATATTGAATCTAAATTCATTACTGCTCTTAATGTTCAGAATTATTTGGAAAATGAGCCTAACTCTTATGAAGAGGCAATTGAGGGAAAAAAATGCAAGTTCTTAGCTTGCATCCATGAAAGATGAAATGTTTTCATTGTATAAGAATAAGACTTGGGTCTTATTAAATAAACCCAAAGGGGAGAGGGTTATTGATTGTAAATAGATCTATTAAATAAAAGAAGGTGATTCAAAAGATGAAAATATAAGGTTTATGGCCATATTAGTTGCTAAGGGCTTTAACCAAAGATAGGGAATTGACTATAATGAAATTTTCTCTCCTTTAGTCAAATATACCTCCATAAGAGTTTTACTTTCTCTTGTTTCAAAATTTGATTTTGAATTAAAACAATTAGATGTGAAAACTACCTTCTTACATGGAAATTTGGATGGGAAAATTTATGTAACACAACCAAAAGGTTTTGAACAAAAAGGAAAAGAAGAATGTGTGTGTCTTTTACAAAAATCATTTTATGATTTGAAACAAGTCCCCAGACAATGGTACAACATATTTGATACTTTCATAAAAGGACTTGATTTCAATAGAAGTTAATATGATCCATGTTTTTATTATAAAGGAAATGGAGGTCCTGATTCTTATTATCTTTTGCTGTATGTTGATGATATGTTGTTTGCTGAATGTGATTTAATTGAGATTAACCGTATTAAGCAAAATTTAAAACAGGAATTTGAAATGAAGGATTTAGGTCAAGCAAAAAGGATTCTAGGAATAGAAATTAGAAGAAATAGAAATGATAATAATCTGTTTCTTACACAACCGTCTTACATTTCAAAAATATTATGCAGATATTTTATAGATAAGGCTAAAGAAGTAACTTTACCTATTGAAAGCCACTTTAAATTTTCTATAGATCAATGTCGTAAAATTGAAATAAAAAGGAATAAGAAGGAGAAAGTTCCTTATGCAAATGATGTTGGCTCTATTATGTATATAATGGTCTGTACCAAACCTTATCTTGCTTTTGCTATAAATATGTTAAGTAGATACATGAGTAATCCTGGTAATTGTAATCGGGAAGCCATGAAATAGTTGTTAAGATATTTAAAAGGAACTTCTAACTTAGGTCTAATGTTCAATAGGAGTAAAATTGGAATTAGACTAAAAGGTTTTGTTGAATCAGATTTTGATGGTAAATATGAAATCTACATCTGCATGTGTTTTTACTTTAACCGATACCTGCATAAGTTAGAAATCACGGTTGCAAAAGATAGTAGCTCTGTCATCAATAGAGGTTGAATATATTGCAGCTACAGATGTTGTAAGGGAAGGTATATGACTGAAAAACTTGTTGGATGAGATTGGTTTTTCCGGTAATAATGTCGTCGTTATATATTCTGACTTCTGACAGCCAATCTGCTATACATCTTAGTAGAAACCCTGTTTTCATGATAGAACTAAATACATAGATGTTAAATTTCATTTTATAAGAGACATCCTCGAAAATGAGATTATGAAAATTGAAAAATGTTTCAACTAAATGTAATTCAGCATATATGGGAACAAAAATACTTCCATTGCATAAATTTAAAGATTGTTTAAATCTCTTAAATGTTATCACTAACAAAGTTTTTTTTTTTTTGCAAGTACATAGAGTAAATGAAACCCAAAGATGTCAAGCAAGGTGGAAATTATTAAACTATGTGCTTAACATTTAGATGGCCCAATGATGCAGCCCAATGAAAATCGAGTCCAGCCCCAAGTTGATAGAATGCAACCCGGCTGCTTCATTTTCCATTTTATGCATTTTCGCCTTTTGCTGAAATGCGACTTTGGTTATTATTTTGAAAGGCTGTGATGATGCCATTTGGAAGTGTTACAACCGTTGGATGCTTTTGATTTTTTTGTATTATTGGCTTGACTCTTCATTTTGCTAAATGTTCGAGATATTGCCTAGGGTTTTCTCTTATTTTCGCTCTCTGAAAACTCATGGTTTTCGTTTGTAATATGTTTGTTCTAGATATTCTTGGTGAAGTCTAGTGTAGATTGCTATATAATTTTGGTGAATCTATTCTTGGTTGAGCAATAACCTTTGGTTACTTGGTGTAATCAGGGTTGAGTGTTCTTTAGAGGAGAAAACTGGGTCTGAGGACTAAATCCGTTTGGATTTCTGTATTTTGACTCTTGTACTGATATTCTTTGTTGGTTTCTAGTGGATTAGAGCGATAACCACTTTGGTGGATGCTCAACGTGGTGACTAGCCCTTTATAGGGTGAACATTTAGGCATAAAGGCGAAAAATCTATAGTGTTCTTTAATTTATGTCATCTGCTTGGTGTTATCTGGGATTGTTTATTGCAATAGCTTTGCTGTCGAGCCGATTGGCGTGGAACTGTGGCTTCTTCGCTTAAATTGATCATACTTGAGGAGCTTTAAAATGGGCAGTGTTTTGGCCCATTGATTATTGGATCCAAGAATTTGAATTCAGGGAGGAAAAATTGTTTGATGGGGATTCATTTGGAGAGGCTGCAAGTGATGTTGGGCTAATGGCCATATCCAAATGCTCGAATTTGGAGTTCTTTCACTTGGTGAAGACTCCTGATTGCTCAAACATGGGAATCTGTGCAATAGCTGAGAATTGTATGCTTTTGAGGAAGCTTGACATTGATGGATGGAGGAAGAATAGGATAGGTGATGAAGGGTTGACTGCGATTGCGAAGAATAGTGTGAATCTCGTGGAACTTGTGCTTATAGGGGTGAACCCGAGTTCCGCGAGTTTGATGGAAGTAGCCTCAAATTGTCAGAAGTTGGAAAGGTTGGCACTTTGCAGGTGTGAAACAATTGGAGATCCTGAGATATCGTGTATTGCAACCAAATGTATGGCTTTGAAGAAGCTCTGGATAAAGGGGTGTCGGGTTACAGATTCAGGCATTTGCTTTTGGGTGTCCGAATTTGGTGAATCTTAAGGTTAAGAAGTATAAGGGAATCACGAGCACAGTTGCCGACTGGTTGAGTTCAAAGAGAGCGCTGGTTGTAAACTTGGATGTAGATAAGGTTAAACCTGAGGTCGTGGATGTGAGTGTTAGTGATGGAGGAGCATCGAATGAAGACATTATGTTCCAGGCCAAGGTTAAGCCTTTTTTCAGTTTATCAAATGATAATGGTAATTCAATACTTGTAAGTTAAAAATGAACTGAAGGAGAGATGAAATGAATTGTTTATTTTTCACTGTTTTCTATATTCAAGAATAGGTTGGTTGAGCATCCGTTGTTTTATCTTGCACTTGAATGTTGTTTCGGTCGACACAAATCCCTTTTCCTTAACATTTTACAAATGGAATGTGTTTTCTGCCTGTTTAGTAGCTTTCATTTTCAGCATGCCCTTCATGCATTACTCAAAAACATTTCTGTAATGCAGGATAAGTGTAGTTAGGAACTCTTAGTTGGATTCAGCAAGGTATTTTTCTTTGAATGCTGCGTATTGTCGCCGTGAAATGTAATATTTTTAACTAATCTCCTCATACGAGTATATCCACTAGAAATTCGCGCACGTGTGGTTTTGAACACGCACCATTGTAATTTTTTTTTTGTACATCCTTTGAAATAATGTATCTGTTTAATCGTTTCTTCTATATGCTGCTCTATATTGTCGAGTGAATATACTTAGGACTTGCCCTTAAAAGGTACTAGGAATTTTATTAGTGCCTATGATATTATTATGCTTGCGGACTCCCAAGTTTATTGAGAATAAGATTTAGCTTGTTATGGTTGTTGCCTATGATACATTGCTTGAGGTTTAGCAGTTACTATTTTATACAGTCTGTTTGCTTATATACCAACCTGCAAAATTTTCCATTATTTTGTTATATTTTCACATATTCTCTCTCTGTTGCCATTGTTTCTAATGTTACCATCATCCTGATTGCTGTCGATATATTTGGACATACGTAATTTAGAAACTTGCCTTCAGTTACGTCGCTCTTAGGTGCAAGTCGGTTTTGATGAAAATGGTGCATACAAGGACCAAAAACACGTATTGCTTTTGATCTTGTTCGATTAATGTAATCGAAGACTGCTGGGTCAATTCTTCTCATCCGCTATAATGAAAAACCTGTAGTGACGCATAGAAGCAACTCTCACATTGTGGATGAACCTCTATTTAAGTATAAATCTGTGTAATTTGTTTGGCTTGTTTTCTGGATTCATTCTCAAGTAAGAAAGAACTTACCCATCTTATGTTTAGATAGTTTGTATGCATTCACATGCAATTATAGGCGAACAGTGTCAAATTTGCAATCAAGTGAACAAATAAATCTCTACTACGGAGTAATTTGTTCGAATAAAATGATTTATTAGAGTTTGTGCCTTGCTATGAGACCCAACAAATGAAATATAACGATCCCTGTATATCAAAAATTACGTAAAACTTGGGAGATAACTGAATACACATTTCTGCCAAGCAGCAAATGTAACTGAACAAGTATGCAAATTCTATCGGAACACCAAAAAAGAAGAAATTGAAGGGGGAAAAAAATTCAGTCGATAAGAAATAAAAGATTAGATGGAAAGTTATCACGTACATAATGTATCAACAGGCTATTGTCTATGTATCGTGCCTTTGCGTATTTACTCAACAAGAGTAGTCGTCTTGTCTTTGGAGTTCTGAATTTGAAGGCTTGCTTGTAACCATGAATTCACACAACCGTATATATCTGTAGATTACCAGTACTATAAAGTTCTATTTATTTGATGAATACCTTGTAGAAACTTGTTCAATTGATACTTTTGCTGAGCGCTTCCTCTTTCTCCGGGACCCGTGTCTTCTAGTTGTCTGGCTTTTGGTGGTATGTTTCTCGGTGTTATCCTGGATGTTGATTTCTTTTTCAATGGCAGATGGAAGTTCAGGAGGAGCATCTGGCCATGGGGTGCGCTTTGCTGGAGCGGTAACATCTAATGGAGGATCAATTACCCATCTGCATGAAACGAAAATATTGTTGACATGTAATTCACATTTTTCCTCCAAACTTCGGGTATAGAAATGACTGGTTGCATTATAGACTAAAATCTACACCTACATTATATATAACACAGATTATTCACCAAGAAAAACTTTGACTTATCAGTAAAGGCATATGATTTTCATCTCTGCTAAATAGTTTGAAGATCAGTTAGTGCAATTATTAGACTAACTAGGTATAGTATAGGATTCCAGGACTACACACACATTAAGATTCAGAGGTTAATTCTCATGGTTTCATTCTCTCTGTAAATAAACTGCGTTGAAGATTGACTCTGAATTCAATATTCTAACACGGGAGGCCTCGATTTGTTGAAAAACCCATGGAGCGACAATAGAAGACTAACTGGAAGTGATTTAAGATTGCAACTCTCAGTAAGCTGGCCAATTGAGAAACCATAATGTGCACTCAAACTTGTCCTTGGAGATAACTAGGAGTTCAATGTCCTATAGAGATATTAAGGAAAGTTTTGACAAGCATAGTTAAGTCTCGCGAGTATATATGAGAATGAGGAACCGGTTATATAAATGAAGGTAATCTCATAGGGAGTCCTTCCAAAACTAAAAATTAAAAAATTATTGCAAAAATTCCAATTTCAGATTATATAAATGCTAATATTTTAAGATTAAGAAAATTATTAATTTTGAAAGACCACAGACGGCATGCATAGCAGAAAATTAAGTTCTCTCTTGTACATGGAAATGAAAAATAAAATTTTAAAATATGAATCCAACTTTTTTGGCGAGTCCACAAAGTTAAAGAGAGCATACTTTCATACGCTAATTCGTAAAGGAGACAACATTTTTTTTTTCGTCTATCGTTGGATATGCAGCAATATGTGCTCAGACTCTTTCAACCCACCCACCAAAGAGGGAAAAAAATGAAAAAAAGAAAAGAGAAGGGAAGCATATTTGTGTATGGCGTTCACCATGCCAATATCAGTCACCACCTTGTCTTTTTTCAATCAGTTTCTCTATTTTTGTGTATTTCAGCCAAGAAAACTGTTTTGGACCCTTTCTGTTCAACATTCATCCGTGCCTCACTGCATGTGCAGTTATCTTCCATTTTCTACCAAAAAGTCTCTAGAAACATGGCACTAAGATCATTTTCACTTGGTATATCCCATAATATTTTTTTATTTTCTCATACAAGATTTTTATATAAAGTGATGATGATGGCACTCATCTTTATTTGAGGTAGCTTCAAGCTTTGAAGATCAGGCTAGGGTAAATGAACTAGAACCTGTGGAGAGGAACGATGAGTAGAAAACTTGGGAAAAGTTGAAAAAATATTAGGAACTTCAGGGTAAAAAACTGATCCTGTTCCGCATAACATTCTATTACATACTGATTACTTAAATTTGTAGCTCTTAGAGTAGACAGCTTGGAAAAGTTGCAAAACTATGAGGAACTTCATGATAAAAAACTTACAGCATATTCCAAGGAGATGAATGCCTAAGACCAACTGCCTGTGACTTAATTGTGTTGCTGTCTAAATACTGTGAGGTATTAAGGAGCTCTATTGCTGTAGCTTCGAATGAGGAGAGTGCTGATAGCTGATTAGGTATTGCTACGTGCTTAATGAAAATACCCACGTTGTGTGCCTACATAAGCTTTTGGTAAGTTTAATTAAGTAATCTGGTTTCCCAGATATAAAGCCACAGATGTTAAAAATTTGTACAGTACACAGGCGCAACAAGATCTAAAAATAAAATAAGTTGCTGAAATGGTCCCACTGCTTTCATAGGTCAAATGCAAAAATAAAAATGTTGCGAAAGATCATCCTCACATGAAGACAGTCCTTCACTTCGAGATCTAATGAAAGATATGCTCAATATCAAGCAATCCTGTAGAGAACTCCGTTACTTATAACCTTTTAACGGCAGCTACACATTAGTCGAGACTCACACGACAGTAGATAATTAGCTTATTCTATTCACAAGAATGTCATCTAAGAGCCTATGAATGCGAAGGGTTCTCGTTTCCTCTTATCCTGTCTAGATAAGAGATTTGAAGATCGATAAGGAGTTGAAACATTAAAACCAAGTCAGCCTGACCTGAAACTAATTGCCTCCTTTAGAGAGACTAGCCTCAGATATAGAGAAAATCATCTGCAATCCACATGCAATGCATAATGAAGGTTGAGTTCAATGCTAGATAGACAGATGGGGAATTCAATCATAAGCACTATAAGAACCAGGATACAGACAGTTTTTGAATTTAATTTACGGAAAAGAACCTGGCAGGGAATTTGCTGTCTGCCCGAGCCTCAACACGTAGCCACCACAGCATGACTTTGAATCCACAACTCCCGAGAGGCTCCACCAAAGAAGCATCCTTCAGCAAAGATAAAGGACTCTCAACATCATCTCCATCCCTACCAACCTCATCCAAATCCTTTACCCATTGAGGCTTATCTTCTGCTTCCTTCCAAAACAACCTAGAATTCAAGATAAATCCAGACCACTCCAGCTTCCTTGGCAGCACAATTCCCCCGTCACCAACATACCTTGCCCTCCTCTCCACAAGTGGCAGTTCATTGAAAGTATGCCACCCCACCACATGGTTTGACGAATTACAAGACGGACCCTGGACTGGCATCTTTGGATTCTTCTCATTCTTCGTATTGTTCTCTGTCTGAGCCACATACAAATTTTCTTCTTCGGACCCTCCTGAATGTGTAAGAATCCCGATCGAAACTGCGCCTACCCACTTCACACTCTGGATCACATCAAATAACTCCATACTATGCATATTACTGTCATCCACAAACATTACTATCCCATCTAACCTCTTCTCTTTCACAACTCTGCCCCCATCACAAACACTTTACATTGTTAAAATCACAAATCTTATAACAATGAAGTAGTATTGAACTAAATTAAACAAAATTTTACAGTATATTAACGGGAAGTAAAAGTTAAAAATCAATAAAGCATGATCAATACAACATACCTTAAGGCCTGTAATCTCATTTTTACTTCTAAATTATGCCGATCCTCCCATAAAATCGGCATTTTAGCATTAAATCCAATATGGAATGTTTTGAGGCCTGATTTTGAAATGAGCATATTTGTTTCATTGGTGGCGCCACCAGCTTCCACAACAATCCAGATGAGATCATAGGGCACGTTCATCAGAAAATGCATGACCCCAGTTAGATGAAGCGTCTGGAAGGTCCGAACGTACGTCGGCGTGATTGCAATCACAGTCCTAGGGCTCTTCATTCCATACTGCAGCTTTTGTTCTTTCTGAACCCTCTCGATTATCCGGTGAGCCTTCAACACCTCCACCGGATCTGGATGCGGCCAAGGCCGTATCAGTATCCCGTGCCTACCTACCACAACCCTACTCCCCTCCGCCGTAATACCATTCACCGCCGCCTTCGGAGACGAAGTTGTGGTGGTGGTAGATGGAAATGAGGTGTGGAAAGCAGAATAGAGGTTGGCGGTGGAAGTGGTGGAGGGGGAGGAAGTAGAAAAAATGAGGATAAATATCAAACGAGAGAATCTGAAACCAAGGACTAGACTAACAAGACAGCAAAGTCCATGTAACAGTAGCCAAAAAATCGTTGCCTGAGACTTTGCTCCACCGTCCACGGCGGAGTCCTGCTGCGACGATGCACTTCGAAAGCTGCTGGTCCTGCGGCCTTGCTGCTGCAACGCCGACAGAAGCTTCATTTTTTCCTCCTTCCGGAAACCCTTCGACTCTGTAATGGAGTAGCTTCAAAGATATCAGGTTTTGGTAGATGGCATTGGGTGGAATTCACTTATAATTGAAATGATTTCTTCAATTTCACGATTCAATTGTTAACTTACTGTCAGCTTCAATCTCTATTTCCAATTTCTTTCCAGCTTACCGTTTCAGCATTCTTTCTGTAATTGATTCAGCTTATTTCTATACATGATTAAATCCCAATTCGGACATGGATGGAATCATGGAAGCTTGTTGGAGAATTATGGGGCGTTGAAACAAAGGTATCAAGCGGGGTAGTTTAGGGATTTCATCCAGGACTAATCGTGGTAGCCTTGTAATATTATAATTTAAATCTTGTAATTATGGTTAATTAATTAAGGGAAAAGTTTAAAATAAACATGATTAGGTAAAATTGCATCTTTTTCCCCAAATGATTATCTTAGTAGCAAATTGCTCCTTAACCTTTAAAAATAGTAAAATAATCCCAAACCTCTACTTACCTGTGACCATTAAAAAAAATGCTCCACGTCAAATTTCAAGCCAATGGTCAAATTCGTGGCCTCCATTGGATCCACCACTCGTCCACTCCACCTACCCGCTACCAAGTCCGTCACCTAACATATAAGCAGTGTTCTAAAAAACTTAAATTATGGCAAGGTGTAGAAGTTAAGTTTCGAACTAGACAAGTTTAACGTGAAATAAAGTTTTCTTATTTAATATTACTTTAAAATTTTAAATTGATCTTAGCCTTTGTTTGGGCCACATTATTTTTTTTCATTTTCATTTTTTTACTCATTTTCAACTATACATTTTTCAATAAAATAATATTTTTCATGACATGAATAACTTTTCCTTCTTTTTCAACCACACATTCTCCATCAATCTACTATCTTAAAATACATTCTTCCAAAATAATATGGATCAAATACACCCTAAAAATAATTTAATAATTAAAACAAGCATATAAAATAAAAGTGGTAAAAAAAGTGCCACCAGGATTGAAAAAATAAGAAGGCAAAAATAATAATAAAAAAGCGGGAAGCAAGACGTTGTGCTCTTCTTCGCGCCTATGCGCCCATTTTTAGAACACTACATATAAGAGAATGAAAAAGAAAAAGGATCAGTGACCACTTTGTTCCTTTTCAAAAGTTAGAAACCAACTTACCATTTAGATAATAATTTAGGGACCAGTAGTGAAATTATATCTCATGATTAGGTGGATTTTATTATGTTAATGCTGTCAATTATCAGTTGAGTTGAGCCGTCAGATTTTTTAGTAAAAAGGCACGCGAAAATTGAGGAAAATTGTTATGTCATTATTATGGGGTCAAAATTAACCAAACTTGAGTACTCAATCTTTGATTTCTTAGACCGACTCCTACCTAAATTAGTTGTCATAACTTAAAAAACAAAATCTAATATTGAGAAAATGGAAATGAAATAATTGAACACGATAATTTTGTAAGGCTAGTTAACTATGTCGTGTGAAACGTGATTAATAAAACGTACGATAAAATATATAGACCATTATATACGTCACATTCAACTCAATCTATCAAAGATGCTGTCATGTATTAATGATTTTGAAGTACTACGTTGGTTCATATCACATGGGTATGGTCTTGTTATATTTGATTCTTCTATGTATTTTTAATTTATGGATGTTTCGTAAATATTTTCATCTAATTTATGGAAGTTTCAAGTTGTGAATCAATGAGTTTCGATCGGGTTCCTTGTTCGTCAGCGCTTCTAACTGCATTTATCGATTGGATCGTCATGCTCACAAAGAATTGGATAAAAATGTAACAGAAGATTCAATTACAAATCTTCTCCAACCGAGAAAGAACGACGGAGCCAAAGACAAATCCTTTTATTTCATTTTTTTGTAAATTTATTACTTATGCCTTTAATTAATTAAGGTCTTTTATGTCTTCAAAATAGGTTATGAATTTTTTTTTTTACATGGGTGATTCCTATTCAAACATTTTTTCGCTTGTCGATTTTGGTCGATTGTTCATTGAAAAAAATAAAATATTGAATTTGGAGTTTTCCATTTCTTTACTATACAACTTGGTATTTGTAAGAATCAATGATTTGTTGGTCAATAATCAATTTTCGATATTTGCACGTGACTCAATGAGTGATGTTCAAAGAAAAGAAGATATGTTGCTCGATCATCCACTGAAGCTCTATATCGAGTAGTTGCTTCTGTAGTACAAAACTTAGTTGTATATGTACTCTAATTAAGGAACTTGGTGTCCCTCTCTCACAACCACCTGTTATATTGGTGGTTGATATATTATGATAATGTTGGCATCATATACTCCTATGTCAATCCTATTTTTCCACTCACGAATAAAACATATTGAAATTGATTTTCACTTTGTCCATGATAAAAAGTTTCCATTGGGCATCTATGCATTTCTCACTCTCAAAGAAGGGTGAATTGGTTGACGGTCTCACCATGTATCTTTCCCAATATGGGTTCCTTCAACTTCTGTCCAAGATTGGCACCATCGATAGTAGCAGCATCTTGCCGGGCATAATACAAGAAAATATCTTTTCCAAGATTTTACCATGTCTAAACAAGGAAGATATCACCTATCACTTTCATATTATTGTATATAATTTATTGGTCTATATTCTGTTGATTTACTTAATTTCTTTGTAATCATTTAGTGACTTAGTTTCCATAGCTTCAGTCCATAAGTCAGATGCACCCAATTAGCTACATGTATGTTTGATCAGTATTTCACTTCATAATTTTTTGTTCTGATAAATTTGGCAATGAGTACAGGTTGCCCTGTTAAACTTGTATTAGCTAAAAGATAGGCCTAAGATCGGGATAAACGGAAAAACATAAGAAAATGCCAGTACTTGATACACGAAAAACACATAGGCATGTTTGGTACGCTAGAGTACATTAGAATGAATAAAACTTTGGTTTCTTTTCGTCCTTCAACACTGTCCAAATCTGTCTAGTACTAGGTACCAGACAAACAGACACTGGGAAGTCAATATGAAACCATAGCATCCATATCTCCAACATATTTTCTAGAATAATTTTGATAGATTCCTACTGTTAATTGTAATTTTCTCCTTCCTCGTTAGAATTACATTTTCTGATTACTAGATTCAAACTTCACCCTATATGGGGACTTTTAGCATTTTAGCAAATATGATACATCAAAATAAACTCCAAGAGTTAAAAGCAAGCCAAAATTGTCTACATTTATTCTCCTGCAATCTAGATGACACATGTTTACAATATTCTTGAAAAATGTTACCTTAGTCGTACAAATTTCGAATGTCAAACTCTTTCAGTGGACCGTTTAATCTGCAATGCAGCTCTTACAACATTTCCTCTTGTAATAATTCCAACCTGAATAATCAAACCAATTGGCTAATCAGGACAAAAGTTAAAAAACATTATCCCGGCAAAGATGCTAATATAATATTAATGAAGCAGGTTCTTACCAGCTTACCATCACCATCCACAACAGGAAGGCGGCGATATTTTGTCTCAAGTAGTATACTGATGAGTAACAAAACACATTTTCAATTTTGTAGTCCTACTTTATTAAGCATGGATGGAAAAAAAGAAATGCAATAATGGTATGCCAAAATCAAGTAAAAGGTGCAGAACCTTGCAGCATCCTCAAGATTTGTGGATTCACGAACAACTACTGGAGCTGGCGTCATCAAATCACCAACCATTTTCCCATTGGTTTTGCTAAGCAAATTTTGCACTTCATTGAATGTCTGGAAGTTTTTTTATAATCAGAACATTATATAAACACATCTTCTGTGATCAACAACACATGCAGGCCAACAAGCATACAGACAGTATCATTAGATAAATGACAATGGTCCCTTTTTATATGCAATATAACAGACTCGCAGTCCAGAAGCATGTTCACTTTTCGCCAATCTATTCAAGTTTAATCGTGAGTATTTTGTCCCTCAATGAGTATTTCTGAATCTAGACGGAACACTAGACATTGTGTATTCAAATTGACATAATCCCTTTCAGGTTGCATTGGAGATGGATTTTTTAAACAATGTCTATTTTTGCTTATGTAGCACAATTTTTTAAGCAATCTACTATTGCGTTAGAGATGTTCCAAGGCAACTATACCATAAACTATTAGCAAAATAAGATCTTAGTATTTTGGAATCTAACCTACATTCATAGAATGGTCAATGATAGTGATTTACATAGGGAGGAGTGAAATCAGAATTGAATTTTTGTATTGATTAATGATTTGTACAAACATATGGACCTCTACTTATAATACATCAAGAAGGAACAAAATAGAAAACATAATCTCCTGATTAAGGAAAAGAAAATTTTTCTTAACTAAAGATGGACCAATAAGGTACACAATATAAATCACAATCATCTCATAATTTTCGAGATTTATATATTCTCCCTCAAGTTGGATCATAGATGTTTACCATATCCAACTTGGAGATGAAATCATCAAAATTTTGTCAAGGTAGTCATTTGGTGAAGATATCTTGATGTTGGGACACAAGTCATGTATATAAGTCATGCTTGGTTCGATCATGTTGAACTGAATTAAAAGAGATGTTGATTTGTTATCGCAATAGAGTTTGATTGCGAATTTAGTGTAACTCGTAGTTCTTTCAAGGGTTTCTTATTCACAAACCTTCGTATATCCCTTGTGCAACAGCTCCAAACTTAGCTTCCGCACTATTTTTGGCCGCTACATAATGTTTCTTACTTCTCCAAGTTACTCTAATTATAATACAACGAGAAGGAACCAAATAGAAAACGTAATCTCCTAAAAAGGGAAAAGAAAAATTTTCTTTACGAAAGATGGACTAGTAAGATACAACATAAATCACAGTCATCCCATTATTTTTGTGATTTCTACATTGTCCCTCAAATTGGATCATTGATGTTTACTATATCCAACTTATAGATGAAATCATCGAAATTTTGCCGAGGTAGTCCTTTGAAAAAGATATCTGCAGTTTGTCCCGTTGTAGGGACAAGTCACACATATAATTTCGTCTTTAACCTTTTCTTTGATGAAATGTTTGTCCACATCTATATGCTTGGTTTGATCATGTTGAACAACTGCTTTGTTATCGCAATAACATCTGATTAGGAATTTTAGTGTAACTTGTAGTTCTTCAAAGAATTTCTTTAATCACAATCCTTCGTATATCTCTTGTACAACAGCTCTAAACTGAGCTTCCACACTACTTCTGGCGACTACACTATGTTTCTTACAGCTCCAAATTACCAAGTTTCCTCAAATAAAGGTACAACAACTAGTGGTTGATCTTTTATCTTCTGTTGATCCTCCCCAATCAGCATTGGTGAATACTTTTACTTCCTTTCACTTTTCTTGAAGAGTCCTTTTCTGGAGAGTCTTTGAGATATCTGTCTGTATACCGCTTTTACATGAGCTTCCTTTAGTGAATGCATATGTTGACTTACCAAGCTAACTGTAAATGCAATGTCTAGTATGTGATAGGTAGATTAGCTTGCCTACTAGTCGTTGATATCTGTCCTTTTCAAGTAGTTTTCGATGTCCTCTATTTTTTTCCTGCGTCCATAAGTGTGTAGCTTGAACATCCAAGCAGGCCAGTTTCAGTCAGGAGATTAAGAAAGTATTTTCATTGAGAAACACTGATACCCCTCTTTGATATTGCGACTTTCATTCCTAAGAAATAACACATTTGTCCTAGATCTTTTACTTCGAATTCTGTAGCAAAACTTGTCTTTAATCTTTCCATTGCAACTGTATTGGCTCCAGTTAGGATTATGTAATTAACAAATACAATTAAGATTGTCTTTTTCCCATCTTCAGGTAATTGGAAGAATATAGAATGATTTGATTGTCCTTACCGATACCCTTAACATTTTTTCAACACTTCTACAAATCTATCGAACCATTATTTTCCTAGAGAGCCTTTGAGATATATGAGGATTCTGTATATATCGCTTTTTGGTGAGCATTCTTTGGAGAATGCATATATTGACTTACAACGCTAACTGTAAATGCAACGCCTAGCATGTGATAGGTAGATTAGCTTGCCTACTAGTTGTCCTTTTCAACTAGTTTCCAACGTCCTCTATTTTTCTTCTTGCATCCATAGTTGTGTCGCTTGATTTACATCCAAGCATGTCAGTTAGAGTTAGGAGATCAAGAATGTATTTTCGTTGAGAAACATTGATACTCTTCTTTGATCTAGTGACTTCCATTCTAATACCGAATTTGTCCCAAATCTTTTACTTCGAATTCTATAGCTAGACTTGTCTATAATATTTCCATTTCAACTATATTATCTCCGGTTAGAATTATGTATTCGACATATACAATTAAGATTATCTTCGTTCGACCTTCAGATAATTGGAAGATTATAGTATGTTCTGACTGTCATTGCCGATACCCTTAACCTTTCAACAGTTTTGCAAATCTATCGAACCATGCTCTTGATAAATTTTTAACCTATTCTCGAAAAAAAATTTCCCATTCAATTTTTCTACTGTGAGTTGAGAGGATTATCGAGTCCACCTGTGTTCATGGTGGAGATGCTTATGCTTCACTATTGAGAGATTCAGAGGTTGTCGACCCCTTGCTGCAGATGGCAAATTATGTCATTGACAGCTTGGTTAGAAGAAAACGTGGCTCTGATACCATGAAATCAGAATTGAATTTCTGTATTGATTAATAATTTGTACAAACCTATGGACCTCAATTTATAATACAATAAAAAGGAACAATAGGAAACATAATCTCCTAAAAAGGGAAGAAAATTCTAACTAAAGATTGACTAAAAAAGGTACACACAATAAATTACCATCATCTCACAATTTTCGAGATTTCTACAAGTAGATTATGAAGAATTTGTAGGGACTATATAGATACAAAATAGACCTTTTTCCGTCTTTCTCTTTATTTCCGTCTTGCTTTTTATAATTGTAAAACATGTGTAATTCTATTTTTATTTTTTAAACACAGCAAGTGTATTTATACCCTGTAAACGTAGGCAAACCTAAAAAAGTAAGAAAATTCTCCTCTTTTCTTCCTTCCCACAAGAAAAAGGAAACCACGGTAACAAAAAAGATGAAGCAAAGAAAGCACATAGCTTGACACCCTGTACAATGGAATTGAGCTTGGCTTTATCTCAACCTTAATAAGCAGTAGACTCCTCTGATTTCTCTTTCCATGCAGACTTCACGTTCATTTAGGTCAAGGAAGGTTAAACATTCAGTTCGATGAGGGCAAAGAAGAACGACTATCCTTATGACACAATAAAGACCGGCTTACTTCTCGAGCAATAGTTCCACGATCCTGACCAGCAACTTATAAATATATAAATTAGAAATGCAATAAAGAAAATTCAATGAATAGATAAGAGTAAGACACCTCTTATCACGGCACTCAAAAGCATGCCATCCAATTCGTTATTGAAAGCCTGAGTTCAGTTATGAAATTAACTCTGACCATTGAATTCCTGAACACCTGGGCTTTTCTTTTTTAATTGTATCGAATCCATATTTTGG
>CAIGRK010312503.1:0-11582 GCA_903798315.1 Fraxinus greggii | reverse complement strand
CTGTATTTTTGAAAATGAAAACTTGAAAACCTGTGTGGGTGTAATTTCCTCAATAATGTGACACTACGACTGTACGACAAGACCATTCCATGTTGGGCCAGCCCAAATGACACATCATCCCGCTTAGGTCACAGTCACTGATTTTTGGACCGGCCGCAGCAGAGCCCAGCTCAACTTTAAGCATATGCACAAGTAATTTCTCAATGTCAGCCGACTCAACATTGACATTGTTCTTGTCATACTATATTCGAAGAGAAAACTCGAAGAATATTGAAATAACCATTTTTATAAATGATCAAAAGAGAAATACACAGAGGGAGGGGGAAATGTCATCATCAGAGAAGTAGGCTAACTAACATACTGTTTCTTAAGAAGGGGAAACGTGACCATCAGAGAAGTAGGCTAACTAACATACTGCTTCTCAAGAAGGCTTCCGCAAAATGCCAAGTCGAACCGTTCCTCTGGAGGATCTCCTATGCAATCAAAAACTGCATCCGCATTTAAGAAATCCTCATCCGCCGTGTACCTGAAGCACAGGAATAAGCCAATGATAAAATAAGCCTCTGATGTCCGTGATTTGGCTAGTAATCTTGGTATCTTGAGCATTAATGCAAGTATAAACTTGCCATAATAGCATAGAAATTAGAGGGACATTTTTTTTTTGTTCGCAAGAGAGGTGCGAGGAAAAACCTTGTATGCTTCTCCATCGTCCCAATGATAACTAGCAGTGAATGTAGTTGAGGGTGAACCCCTATAAAGCCGTGTGTGCATTGCTCGTATTTTGATTCCTCATTTTCAATGTACAAATAGAACAACTTACCCACTCTTTGTTACAATACACTTCATCCCAGCAGCTTTGGCAGCTGCAAGACCAATTGCACTGTCCTCCACAACAACACAACTGCAAAGAATAGAGATAAACACCATTCATGCTGATTAATATTTTGAAATGATTGAGAAATTTCGTGTTTGAAATACCTTCGTCTGACTAGAATGATAATAAAGTATAATCTTCTTTCACAGTTCAACTTATAAGCATGTCCCTCGTCAAATTAAATTGACATTGTAGAACATACATGTAAAAGTTTGTAAATAGAAAGCAGTACCTTGAAGGCTCGACATCCAATGTGTCGGCAGCTAACAGATAAATCGCCTGCACAGAATATATATATATACATATATAAAATTAGACTCGAATACTTGATAATTTTATTTTTTAGATAATCATAAAGGGAAAACTCACATTAAAGAACATCTGTTAATAATATTACTCGACAGCCTCATAGAAAAGGAACAGTACATTCTATGATTGACAAGTGAAAAAAAGAACCGTCTGTTTTGCCTATTGAAGGACTAGATAAAATCTTCACAACTGCCAATAAACTTAAATGGACTTCAAAAGCATCGGCCACATGACAAAGTTATCCTTTTGAAGCTACAATGTAAAAAAAATTGTTGAAGCCACAATTCAATTGAATAGAAGTGTCCTCTTTAATAGTGCTTAAGCTTTGAATAATTTTAGATAAGGTGGTTTAATAGCGTACCAAACACGCAAAAGACACGAGTTTGAGACTTGCCACCACCCATTTATAAAAATTGTACAAGTTGCAAGCCTTTAATGAAAAAATGAATGCCGTCTGCATGTGATTCAGCGTGTTGAGACACAATTTAAATAAATAACCGCGTCCCCTCTCCAATAGGTTAAGCTTTTAGATGAGTGGCTCAACAGAGATAATATAAAACAAGAAAAATTGTGCACACAAGCATGTTCATCAACAGTGAGTCGCAGGAATTAGAAGCTTACTGGATCAGGCTTCTTACGAGGAACCACATCTCCTGCATATATTTGGATTTTTTCCGCTTGCTGAGGCCCCAATAAGAACGAAACTATGGCAGAAACCTGAAATTTACTGAAAATCTCAATCTGTATAACATGTTCAAAAAGTATTTTAAGCTGGACTTTGTTAGACGCTATAGTAACGACACTGTTAATTTTGAGTCAATAGAAGGTCAAGCAAACCTAATTTAACAACAACAGCTGATGCAAGATCACTTCAATGGGACCAAATAAAATTCATTAACTTCAATTTCCAATAGCTACATATGCTATTATCCAAATTTAACAAATACATATTTCGTTCATAACTTTACTGGATTACCATAAAAAACAGTACAAAATATAACATGACATTTAACTTAAGATCAATGATGCATACCGCCTTCTCATTTGAAGTGCTGCACACAGCAACTTTCACGCCTTTTTCCAAAGCTTGGTCTATTAGCCTGTCAAATTTAGTTCAATAATCATGATAATCTTGTATAAAATTTTCGAAAGAAATAAGATTTCCGATTTTGAGTTTGTGAGAATATTTGTAGTAGCAGAAAAATTTCTAAGAACAAGACTACCCGAAAGATCATAACTACAGAATGATTATACAAGGCTCTTCAAAACTAAAAGTATGGGATTATTGAAAGAGAACTTCAACCTATACATTACATGCTACCGTCACAAATTTTGGGAAATACAAAAGGCCAAATTTTTACAAGTTTTGTGAAATTCCAAGTAAGTATTCATTATTTTTCTGAGACAAACCTCAGAGAGCAAAAATTGCAAGGATCCTAGTTCCTGGCAGTCATTATTAAAGTACATTAGGGAGGAATGCCATTTTTTATCAAATATTCACAATGAAAAGAAGAAAACATATGACCGGATGAATTTCAAGTATGTGTAGTCCCACTCTGATGTTCAGAAGTATAATATAGATAAATGGAGCATCTTTTAATAGTATATGCACTTTAGGGTGGCAATGTTTCAAGATCGGAAAGCACCTTAATGAAAGCATTGGGGGACTAAATTGTTTTACTACTTATCATTACATAAAAGGGTAGTAATTTTTTTCTCGAGGATGTCAATTTTACTTGGCAGAAAAAAAAATCAAGTTATAACTTACTTGGCAACACCAGGTCGAAGAGGCAGTAACTTTTTCTCAATAAGGGCCATGAACAATTCCGTCTTTCGCTTGTGAAGTGATGCTATAAATTCTTTTCTTTCTTCCTCACTCTTTGGTGCTTTTTCTGGCCAACCTACCTTGTTAAAGTAGGCTGTCATCCTGGAATACCCATATCAACCGTATTAATGAGTTACAAAAAAAAAAATTAGTCCTAGAAGTTTCATTAGCTAACAAATGCTACATTTCATACTGTGAATCTTGAAAATGAATTGGCATTCGAATTAAAGAAGTTTTCCACTAGATTCAATCCTAAATTTACCCTCTGTAATGCTGATCTAAATTAACCTAATCGTGAAATTTCTTAAGCAGGGAAACCGCGAAATTCAAAGCAACTACATACAAGTTTCTAAGAATTATACAATATAAGTGAATTTACCTTTCCTTTCCTCCCCCAATTTTGAGCAATTCACCATATAAATCAACATCCCAAGTCACACCCAACTCTCTCTGCACAACCAAACAAATTAAATGATAACTATACCATGAGGCAACCACTGTTAATTCATACTTCCATTGAACCGTCATCCACTTGGAGCTTCCTTGAGGGCTTTTTCTAAAAAAGAATTAGCCCTCCTGGAAAGTGACGAATGTGAATTTCACACATATCTCGGTCCCAATATTGAGTAATTGTTAGTATCTGTCGAGCCAATAATCGCTAAGTTGTGTGTATTTTTCTTGTTTAGGAAAACTCCGAGCTTCATAAACAACAACGACAAAAGACGAAAAGAGAAACTTTACGATAGATTTTGATCAACTTGAGGTGGAAATGATTGGCAAAAGACACCCAAGGGACAAAAAAATATAATTGAGGAATAGAAAGCTTCATCTCAGATTTTTTTCGTAAAATCACCCAAAGAATTTAAATATGAAATCACAATTTAGCAAACACCAGAATAGTCCACAGCTATAAAATGAGCAATATATATTTCCCCAGAAATACCAAATCATTCCCAAATAACTCAATGACACATCAAATATAGAAACTAACCATTTCAAATTAACATTAAGAAAGAAATATATTCAAGATTTATAATCAGATCCAAAATACTGTCCTGAATATGAAAACAATACTCAAACTACAAGGCAACTCCTTAAACAAGCAATTCTATCAGTCTAATGCTCAAACGAGAAGTCACAAAAATAGAAAGGTCAGAGAGTTTACTTCGGCAAAGGTGTCATTAAAAGAAATGCGATGTCCATCTTTCTCAGTGTCAACAAGCACACCATCACAATCAAACAAAAGAGCTTTTGGAAGAACTGATGATGAAGCCATACATTTCACCAGTAGCCTACTGCCACTAGCATTCTTCTTGCTTGTTGATTTTTGGTTCTTGATTATGCAGGTCAATCTTGAACATCCCACTATAGAACTTGTTGATGATAAAATAATAGAATTTCTTGAAAGGAGACTAGAATCGCTCTTCGAAGAAGAAGAGGAAATTGTGAAGGGAAGAGGGATTACTGCTGCTGCTGCCATTGTTGTACTCTCTCTCTGAGTTTTCCCTCTCTAACTTGTGATTTGGTGGGAGTGTAACTGACGACAGTGTGTTTGGGTCCCACAGTTATCCTCCCATTGAGGTTGAGAACCACACCCACGTAACACGATAAATAACGGGTTCATTTGGATCCTGGACGGTCTCCAAAGTGTTTCAATTTGGTCGCATTTGTAAATTGAGAAATGCTACAGTATCTGGCTCAAATCCAAGTTTAAATTTAGGTCGGGTATGTGTCGACGTTGGATTGAACAGCTTAAAAAAAATAAAACACAATACTCAATCATTTTCCGACACATCACCCCTCGTCTCCTTGTTTCCTGTTTTTGAGCCTGAAAGGGTCGCTTTTTCCCTGTAAATTTGAGCAGTGGATATTTGGGTAATATCTATGAGTATCTCGAAATATACAGATAAGCAAAATATATTTGGGGTTTATTAGGCATAATTTTCGAAATGCAAAAACGAGATTTTGAGATCCAAAAGTTATTTTATGAAAGCGTTTCTCTAAGTTAAAAGAATTTTTAGAGGAAGCTGCTACAGTGTAACTACTTTTAAAAATATTTTCGAAATAAAAAACAATTTTAAAAATTAGTTTCTAAAAAAATATCTTCTACAAAAGGCAAAAATAGAATAAAAAATCATGTCAAATGTATTCTTAGTGTAATGTCAAATGTGTCTACGAGACGAGACGTGAAGAGAAGATGGTTTTTGTGTACTATGTTGTGGATTCTTGTATATTACAAATCTGTAGAAACTTTTTTTCAACTATAAATTTTCAGTAGAGAAAATAGAGTTTTTTCATAGACCAGCAGCTCCACATGTACAAACAAACTCGCAGTGTGGTAACAAAAATGTAATTTCGGTTCTTACAATTTTCTCATTAAAAATAGTTCAATAAATTAAAATACTCATAATTGAAAATAATAGATTGCACCATTTGTATTACAGTGTGTAGCATTGTAATATCAATATTTTATGCTCCAAAATTTCAATTACTATTTTATTTTCATTTTCATCCATCTTAAATTAACATTCAGTCGAGTATTTTCAGTGTATCATTCACATTATTTTTTCCATTTTGATTTTATTTTACACAAAATTATATATTTTATAATTATATTTGTATATTCTCTATTTTTATATAACCGCACTGGAGTCTGCATGCTACAATTATTTCTTTTCGACAATTGTTTTAATCTATTACTTATGCTTTTTGAATGTAATCTTCTTTATATTAAACTTCTTTATGTCCATTTAAAGTATAAATTATTGTTGTTGTTGAATTTTTTTATCTTTAAATTAATAATATATTACGTTGTTGTTCCCCAAAAAGTGTAACTCTTCAAATATTAATATTCTTTTAAAAAAATATACTCTCGAAAAGTTAATATTTCTAAATAATAGTTCGTTCTTGCTCCTAAAATAGCATAACATTATTAATATTCTAGGAGAATATTACTTACTCTGGAAAAGCATACTATTGCAATTTCAATATTCCAAAAAAATATTGGCATATTATTCTAAAAGTAGAACATATCTTAAATAAAATTATACGATCTAATTTTTTGAAGAGATATCGTAATTAGTACACTAATATTGTTGGCATGTACAATTAGATCGTCACTTAATCAATAATAAAGCAAAACAAAGTGAGAATTTAAATGAACATTCAACGAAGAACCACATGATTTTTCACTATAATAAATTTCTATATGATATTTGTTCTCTTTCTTGAAAATTGTTAATTAACAATCACAAGCTAAAATATGGACTAATTTCCCATATTTCTAAAAGCTAATTAGGGAGACATATGGGGTCTCATCTCCCTCCATGTTGACTATCTAAATATTATTTATATCTAATAAATGATACACAAACACACACACACACACACACACACACACTAAATGATTGCACCAGTTTGCAACTTGAAATTTGCAAAATTACTGTTCAAATTTTAAATTATGAGTATAATTTTCAAATTATACTATCAAGATAATTTGTCTTGTTAATGCTAGTAAACCTATATTTTAATATTTTAATAAGTGTTAGTTGAAATAGCGATAATTGATTTAACACCATTTATTGTTAAATTTATCCAATCAATTTCTTAATTTTCACTATTGGGAACAAAGTACTTCCCATTTCTATTTAAAGAATGTTATTACGCATATGTCAACATCAATTTTATGTTATAATTGACTTATGGTTAGAGCCTAATATTTTCCATCAAATGATTTTTGTAAGTGCAATATATGTATAATTGCTCAACCGCGGTGTATTGAGATGGATATTAAAGAAAAGAATACAAGTTTAGTTTGAACCCTTATAGAATATTTTAAGCCCTAACGGTGATCTTTTATAACTCGATTCGATTACTGTCAATTTAATTGAACAATTTTCTCTGCATTAGGGGGGAGAAATTAGTAGTTGAATATAATACATAATGTATCATATAGTGTTATCTATATCCTCGTCCTTAACAATATGAAAGATAACTCAATCATAAAATACTTTTACTAGCCTATAAGAGATTTATAAAATCTCATATATCAACTATAGATGCTTCATCTCGTATTAAAGTCTCATAATGACAAATTACTAACATTATATAAATGTTGAATTGTCGTGACAGTCAATTCTAAAAGAAAAACTCTTGGAAAAAAGGAGCAAATAAGAAATATGGTCCCAATTAGGAGGTGTATATTCTTAGAGAGTATATAGATATAACAAATTATAAAACCTTAGAAGATGATCAAGTACTTAAAACAATGAAAATTGAGATATCTCAATAAATTATGTGATTATGAAAAAAAAGAATCGAAAAGACACGTTTATACATGATGTATTGCATTATATTTTCAATAGTGAAAATCGAAATAAATTCGTCAAAACATATAAATCGAAGAAATGATTTACAAAATAAAATGTCATAATTCTAGTAAAAGTGAACTTATTAGGGAAAATTGAAGTTTTCGAATATGCAGTCTGAAAACTAAAGGCGTATACTTATGTGAAAAGGAAATGAGAAAAATAAATTTCTAACGTGTAATGCACGAATCCCAATATAGTGAATTTTCCAAAGGTCGTGGTTAATGCAATCACAAGTCTATATCTTATTATCACGACAATGTATGAAATTTGAAATGTGGTTATTGTCAACTCATCTGACACGACTATTAATGTTATCCCTGAAAGATTTAGTCCATGTTTGGTATAAATTAAAATCAAATTTTTAGTAAATTTTGATAAAAGTTGATGAAATATGTAGTTGAAAAGTTGTGGACCCCATAAATATGTGATTAAAATTAATTATTGACTTTAACTTAATATTAAAATCAGAATTTAATCCAAACCAAACATGAGTTTAATATACATGAAGCATATAAATCAAGTGATAATATTGTGAGGGAAATAAATACGTGTTGTACTCTTTTTTCTTAACCAATGTTTTGTTCCATTGAATTTTTCTGACAAAGTTTTTAATGAGACAATTTTTATAGTATACTCAAAAGAATAATTTATTCTTTTTCCTTCATTAGGATTTTTCCCAACGAATTTTTCCTATTAAAGTTTTAACAAGACACTCTTTGTGCACTAGAACAAAAATGATTTACAACATAAAAATGCAACATTTGTTAATTGAGTGTTGCTAAATGGATCTATCGCAACATTTTTACAAGTGAATGTTGTAATTTGTTAATATAATTGAGTTTTGACAACATTTTTTAAATAAATGTTGTTATTGTCGCCTTTTGCAACGTTTTTTGAATGTTGCGAAAAATTTCATTTTTTGCAATATTTTTTTGAACTTTGTTAAAATCTGGTTATATAGCAACGTTCAATGTCTGTTGCTGAAACTTTTAATATATAGCATTTTGAAATGTTTATTGACTGTAACGTTTTTCGAATGTTGCGAAAAGTTTCATTTTTGCCACTTTTTTGAACGTTGTTAAAATTTGGTTTTATAACAATGTTCAGTAGCTAAAACTCTTAGGTCCCGTTCGGTACAAATTAAAAGCCAATTAAAATTGAAAATATGGCCGTTGTGGATTCTCCTCATCTCAAAAAAGTCAACAATAACGGCTAGTTTTTCAATTTTAATCTGATTTTAATCCCCCCCGAACACACCCTTAATATATAGCTTTTTACAACGTTCATTGGCTGTTGCAAAGTTTTTTCTGAATGTTGTAATTTTTTTCACGGATTTCCATTTCAAAAGTTTTCAAAATCTCACTTCCACTCCCCACTTTCGCCCTCATGGTATCTCTCAAGCTTCTAACCAGAGCTACAAACCCTCCCACATTTACAGAAGTTACCAAGCAAATCCACGACAAAGAGTCAAAATTATTCCCAAATCGAATTAAAGTTATTGCATTTCCTTTCCGATATTTAAAATCTACACATGATCATTGTTGACTCCTAAAAATGAGCCAATGGATACCGGGCCCACTAATGCCAAGTCAAGTACGATTTCGACGCGTTTCTACCGGATAAATAATCTTTAACAATGAGGAAATGGATGTGGGAGGTACTTTGCGACGAGAGACAAAACTGTTCAAGATTCGATGGGGTGAAACGAGAGCAATCGCACTAACAACAATTGCCAAATTGAGATCAAACTAATCTATGTCTCAACAAAATAGGAATATATGGAAGGATAGATAAAATATATATAGAGTCTACTATATTGTATGTTGTAGTTTATATTTGATAGACATGCAAAGAACACAAAAATATTTCATCAAGTGTTCATACAAAATTCTAGAGGATTCAAGTGTATGTTTTGAATATATGAATGTCCAAATCTCAATTCATCATCCAAGAAAATATCCCTTTTCAATTACAAAGAGAACCTATTTATACTGCCTTGACCAACATGGTGACCGTTGGATCGAAATCACGTGGCTCCATCTCCTTAACTAAAGCTTCACATAACTATCTATTCATACAATTAATATATTGATCAAGGGTTAGTCGCCTTACAACCTAGACTAACAGATTTGACACATTCATCATTTACAAATGTCATATCAGTCATTCTTAAAGATTATTCGTAGATCTTTGTAAGAGACAGCAACAACTTCATCCAAAGGAGCTTCAACAGAGTAGAACCTCGTTCTTGAGGAGCTTCGAACGAGGCTGAGAGCCTCGGGCAGATTTTTGAGGTGGTTTCTAAGTGGAGAGCCTCAACTCCTTTCTTTGCTTCTTCATGCAGTGCGTCAACAAGTACTTCGGTTTTGAGGTCCACTTCGGCAAGCACTTCGGATTGTTAGAAAGCACTTCGGCTTTTTTGACCTCTGGGTCATTGTTTGACTTTCTATCTACGTGTCATAATTTCTACGAGCCTTCTAAGGCGATGAATAACAATAGTCTCCCAAATCTAGGTATGATTATTTATGTAATCCATGTACTTGATAATAATAAGGATAAAAAATAAATCTTATAAGGATGGTAAATTTCTTAAGCATGCACCTCGGCCTTTTGACCTTTGGNCTACGTGTCATAATTTCTACGAGCCTTCTAAGGCGATGAATAACAATAGTCTCCCAAATCTAGGTATGATTATTTATGTAATCCATGTACTTGATAATAATAAGGATAAAAAATAAATCTTATAAGGATGGTAAATTTCTTAAGCATGCACCTCGGCCTTTTGACCTTTGGGTCATTGTTTGACTTTCTATCTAAGTGGCATAATTTCTTTGAGTCTTCTGAGGCGATGAGTAATAATATTCTGAGACGATGGTAACAATAGTTCACCAAGTCAAGGCATGATTATTTATGTAATGCATGGACTTAATTCATGTTATGGTTTAGAATTTAGAACATACCTGCCTAGCCTAGACCCTATGTAAGTGGTATCTGAGGTGACTTCATAGAATTCGCCTTTTTTGAACTAAAACCAAAGGGGTAACTTCCGAACTACATCCACATATCTGAGGCTCTAGCCACCCAGCGAAAAAGGTCGGACTCTTAGGGGGAGCGTCGTGCCTGGTAATCATGAGACACTTCATTTTAATAACTCTGAGAAAAATGAGGCGTCCTCAATTTGACGCCTCAATGATTTGATGCCTTGGCACATTTCCAAGGAAAGACAGCTGAGATAGTACAACTTCCAACACATGCAACCTTTGCTGCATTTAATGCGGGATGATGGCTGTCTCCCACGTTTTTTGTGAATTTTGAAGAGCATGAAAATTGCATGGGTCAGACGTTCAAATCTGTGCCATAGAAGTGAAACGTCAGACGTAGTGAGTGGCTCAGATTTAATTTCCAAATGAACGGTTAGATAAACTGGATCAAAATCCAACGATAGGGATTGAGTGTGTCTGCCTATAAAAGGGCATGGATTTCAGAGGTTTTTTTTCACTTTTGGGCGAATCCTTGTTTCTTTGCTTTTCAAAATTTTCAAATCTCCAAATCTTTTCTTCAAGAATTTCTTCTAAGTGTTCTTTTTTCTTTCTCTTGCTTCTCATCAATCTCTAGTGTTTCCTCTTTTGTCAAGTTTTAATAAACCCGTAAGTATTGCAACCTTCTTTTCGTTTGTTAAGCTTTGAATTAATCTACAACATTAATGGCTTCTTCCACACCTTCTGGGGAATAAGTAAATATCAGCGAGTTAGCTAACGAACCGAGGTTTCAAATAACCTATACTGCAGACCTCGTCAGTGTCAGGGAAGCTGGACGAGGTGCTTTAGTTTCTAGGGATGATAGCGAGGATGGTGAGATAGCCTGGGGGCCAAAATCCGATCCTCTGTAGACCCCCACCTACTTGGCCAACTTTAAAGATAAATATAGGATCTCCTATGACATAGAACTCATTTCCCCTTCTGCTAACGAGCGAGCCTGTTACCCTAGGCAAGGCTGTGTTGCTGTTAGCGAATAAATGTTAAAGGCAGGACTTCACTTGCCCATCCACCCATTCTTCAGGGTAGTTCTTAGACTCTATGGACTGTCCCCAACCCAATTCATACCCAATGCTTGGGCCCAACTTGTAAACTCGTACTTCTTATGGAAGGAGGTCTCGTTGGGCGATGACATGCCCTTGCACGTCTTCCAAACTATTTACCAACCC
>CAIGRK010312496.1:0-24222 GCA_903798315.1 Fraxinus greggii | reverse complement strand
ATTACAAGTAAGATACATGCTTTTATGTTTTGGTAACTATCTCAGCGAATTTTGTATTATTACTTAATTAAATTAAATGGATCAATCTATCCGATTTTGCTGCAAACATTGACAATATAATCCGTTAATAACAGTTTGGAAGATAAGTAGCCAAGTGCTCCTTAAATTTAGATTACACAATGGTTAATGAAGGATGTTATTTATTTATATATACATCCAATGTCCTGTATTTGTTATAGTTGCTTAGCGGTTGGAGTGCATTGATGTGTTGTTTTAAAGATTGTTGTAGTAAATGTAGATATGAATTGCAGAAGGAGAAATGAGATCAGCATAAGAGATGTCTCAGTGAGAATAGCTGATTTTCATACGTTGTCGTTTATCTCTATTTTTGACATTAAGATTAAGATCAGAAAATCACTTGAGTTGATATGTTGTTATAGGATTTATTATCAACAAGCATTATATTTGTTATATAGCTATTATATTGTCAAATTCACATGTACGTGATAAAAAAAGCATACGCGAGCAGTGCATCATGAATAAAAAACATATTATTCTTTCTACCTTGTCCAGTAGTACTTGTCTTGCCCTTAGCTATTTTCTGGTGTTGAAAATTTCGTATATCTATGCATTCCTCTTATATTTATATTTCTACTACTTGTCATGCTCATCTACCGAATTTGAATTGCTACTTGCATTTTCAAAATGATGTGTCTTTCTTTGGATTTATACGTATCATTGTGCTTATGGGATGTTTATATCTTGCATTCGATAGATTTTGTATTATTTATATTTAATTTTTATTACTTTATCTTCTTGTTGATGGCTATATTTCCATGCTCAAAACGACTATGCTTATTTTATTTGGGGTAATTATGTCAATATTCATGTATTTGACTTCACAATTACTTCATTGTTTGGATTAAATTTATGTTAACGTTGGTCATGAAAGCATCATTACAGCTATACTCATATTAGACTTAGCCAACTATCGTTTCTAGAGGGCTATCATAATAAGCTTTGGAGAAATTTATGCTTGACAGAAAAATACTTTATTAATTTTCAGTGTTAAACTCATGGTAAATATTAATGGAGGAGTCCTATAGAGATTGATGGAAAAATTAACTTGAACGAAGCTGAAGAAAATATTGGTTCATTATGAGATAGTCTAGCATATTTTCTTGCTAACATTAATTCTTCTTTCTTTTGTTTGAAGTTCTTTCTTTTGTTTGAAGTTCCATTTGCAGCATTCTTTCTCATTTTGATCTCCATATACAAACTTTTTAACTGGAATAGAGTAAAAATAGGGCATTGTGATGGGGTCTCCTTTGCTGGGGACAGTGAAGATAATGTTTATATGTGATGTGCCATTTTGTTCTTCAATTTTTCTCTCTTTTATTGAGTTTTGTTTAAATACACGAGCATCGAACGGTGATTTTTTTATGTGTTTTTGTGTGGGATACATGATTATAGTTTAGATGACAAGCTAACTGCAATTGAAGACATAATGTCAAATGGAATGCACAATGCAAGCCAAATAATTTCGTACTTTTCATTTGCTATTGTTTTTTCCCGCCTCTACTAATTCACTTTTAATACTACAGGCTGTATTTCAAGCTCTTCTTTCTGGTTGCTCTACTGGTGGTCTAGCCTCAATATTATATTGTGATGAGTTTTGAAGTTTCATTCCTGAAAGCAATGGGGGTCAAAAGTATTCACAGTATAGGAAAAGTGAAAAAAAAAAGATGCATAATAAAAAAAATAAATAAATAAATTAGTCTAATAGAAGCACTTTATTGGTCATGAATCGATACTGTCACTACAAAATGCTAGAAAATGAAGTTTTAAATTCTAAAATCCAGAGGAACCTTATAACAAATCATTGAAGAACACAATTTAGAAATATCAGAAATGAAAAAAGGATAAAGATAAGCAATGGTTCATTTACAAAACTAAAGATAATTCTTATGCATTTTAACTGTATGCTCCTACATCCAAAACAATAATGGAATTTCCTGATTGTAATGCATGGAACATGGTGTTACTTATACATGTGAGTATACTATGATTTCATAACTGATTTATATTATCTAAATGTGGGTCATTCACTTCATTGAGTCATAAAAAAGAGAAATCAAAAGTTCACAAAAGGTTTTAAATATTCTTTTGATAATCGTACATCCGAGTCTTTCAATACAACAAAAAGGAAATTTCCTACAATACATCTTATTACAAAAACCTACATCACACACATGTGTAAACTTGGGCAATGATATAAATACTTGAAATACCAAAAGTTTTTGACTTGCATGAGTTTTATCGAAGGGAAAAGACTCAATGGTGATGGCGTTTAATCAACCATAGGAGTAATAACCATTTATTAACATGTACTCCATTAAGGGTGATCTAAAGATTGGAAATGTTTGAGAGGTGAACGTAAAGTCGGGACTTCCTACCACTACCAGCACTGAGAAGTTGGAATTGCTTATTGACAAGGAGCACATACTCAAGATCAAAATTGTTGATAGCCATCACAGGCTAACGTTACGGGTTCTTTAACCATTCACATGAAGTGTATTCTATTTCCCGAGATATATTTCAGTTATAAAATTAATAATGAATTAGTTGATTACTTTTGGTGACAAAAAATAATTAACACAATTGGTTGGGAGAATAACTGTGTTCTTAACCTCTTTTGCTTCTCCTTCTATACTTGTAACAAATAATATACAAATGAGTATTCCTGTGTGTTTTTTTTTTCCTCTTCATTTGTTCTTCTAATCAAGTAATTATTCTGTCACTTCGTCTATTACTGATCATGTGAAGATAATAGAAACAATTTTCAAATTTTGAAGGGACTAGCTCAAGCTTAGAACTTAAAGGATTCTCGTCTGCACAGAAGTCAAATCTCCATGAACATCTTATATAAGTGCTATAAAGGTGTCACCAGTTGCAGTGAGAAGAGTGTCATGTTTGATAGACGTTGCTTTTATGTATGTAGAATTTATTTTCTATCTTCACAATTTGAGCATTGTTATTTCTTGTTTTTTTTTTTTTTAAATCTCATTCTTTTTTTTCTTATTCCATTGAGAGAAGTGGGAGGCTTTGTGCAGCATGCAGCTAATTGAAAAAGTTGATGCTTTGCTAATGTTTTCCCTCATATGCGTGTTCTATTAATTTGTGTTGGAATAAGATCACATGTTTTGTTCAAAACATTTGCAAGCTTGGAAAGATTAGTCTCATCCCCATTAATTTCTTCCTTATGAATAATTTGGCAAGCAAAAACTTTTCAGTTCAATCTTACTAGAATATTATCCTTATTCAATTTTACTAATTATTATGTCAATTTCTACAAGATTTAGACGAAACTTGCTTAATTTATTACTATTCGATACGCTAACTTTATCTTAAAAAAATTACATTCCGTGCATTGCGCGGGCTAAAAACTAGTTTCTTCATAAGAAAGAACAAAGTAAAATGTAATTTTTTCAAATTGGGGCTTTGGATAAATTGAGCTCTTATTAGATCGTGAAATTAATTTAATCGTAACTGTTCAAGTGAGTTGATGTTTAAAGTCGAAGTGATGTATGTTTTATGGTCTTACTACATGTACATCAAGATTCATAAAATGAATTATATAATGTCACATAACACTCTACTATTTGTCGTTTAAAATACTATCAATTTTTTCATCCAAATTTTTTTCCTTTACATCATTTTCGATAATCGTCCATGTATATTTTTTATGTACAAGTAGTATAATCCTTTTGAGAAATTCACTTGATAAATTTAACAAAAAACTTTCATGGTTCAGAATTAATTGTGCAATAATATAAAACATTAAAAATTAACTTACCAATGCAAATGGTTATCTATTTTATAGAAATTATGCCCATGTCATTTTTTCGGAACTTATTTTAAACAATACATCATTTTATAAAATAATATAACACATAAATGTAAATTTTTATTTTTTGTTTTTTAATCGCACATTCTTAAATAAATCAATATTCCAAATACATTTACCCTCAAATTCTGATTAAAATGGAGGGTTTTATTAAATCCAATTTAATAGATTTAATTCAAAAATTAATTTCAACTATATATTTTATGAAATCCACAACTTTTTTAACCAAATTTTTTAATCAATTTTTATCAAAATATACTAATTTTTTTTATTATTTTAATCTGTAGTAAACACGAGGGGGTGCATTATGCACCCATACTTTTCTTTTCCATTTTTCTGGTATCGATTGAATTCTGAACCGAGATTTTAATATTCCAATAATACCCTCCACCTCATATTTTTTAATTTTCATTTGTCCCAATTAATTTTCCTCACGCCAAAAAACAAACCCTAGAACACAAAATAAAATTCTCAAAGTGTGATTTAAAAATCCCCAGAGATCAAACCACACAATAGGAAATTTCTCAGATCGATTTTTTCCTCCAATTTTGATTACAGGTGAGTAATTTCTCAGTTTTAGGGTTTCAATTTGGGGGCTTTGAACCTCGCAATTGGTTAAATTTTTGGCGTTCGTATTTGGGGATTTTTTAATATATTGTATCTTCTATGGTATTAATTCATTTTTCTGTTGATTGATAAAAATTTTAAATCTTTTTTTGAGGATTGTTTACATTTTTATATTTTTTATTGTTATTTTTTCAATGAGTTTAGGTTTAAAGAAGTTTAACTTGTGTAGATATATAGTAACTAACTCAATTTTTGTTTAGAATACTAATTATTATTTTTTTCTTTTGAAAGTTTGAAGAATTATTTTATCTTTCAGTTTATAGATTAATTTAGAGCGATGATTTCAAAGAGGGCTGTTGTGTTTTGAAATATATTTTTCTTACCGATTTTCGGAAGTTGTAAAAAATGGCTACCTCATTTACCCAAAAGATCTAAATTTCGGTTTATTTCCAATCAATATTTGGGGATATCTTTGGATTTTCAAAGTTGATTCTTCTGGAAAAGAAGTTTTAAAATTTTAGTTTTTATTTGCTATTATTCTATAATATGGAGATGAGGTTTTTATTTACCTTTTATCAGTTACCAGATTTTTTACTTTCACATCTATTGACTGGTTCTCATATAACTATGTTGTTAATTGATATATTGTTTTCATGGCAATGACAGGTGGTGATTTTGTGTGTTTTATATCGCTCGCAATGAGGCTCAAAAGAGGGAGTAAAGTAGAAGTTATGGATAAAAGTGGGGATCCAGTGTCGTGGCATATGGCTGAGATACTATCTGTCAATGGCCATACTTATGACGTGGGATATGATTGCTATCCAGGTAATGCAACTCAGCCAATGGTGGAAAGGGTAGCAAGGAAGTTTCTGAGGCCATGCCCTCCTCTCGTGGAAGGTTTGGAGAATTGCAATGCCGGAAGCATTGTGGAGGTGTTTAATGATTGTTCATGGAAGATTGCCGTGATCTTGAAGGTTTTGAATGGCGATCAATATTTAGTAAGGCTTCTTGGGTGCTCAGAGGAATTAATAATCAATAGATCAAATGCTAGGATGAGACAAACATGGCACAATGACAAATGGATTTTAATGGGACAGGTACTTTACTTTCTTAGTTATCTGTTGAGATCTTAATTTTCTGCAGTACATATTTCTTGATGTCAGTTGATTGACCCAATATTATGATAACCACACAACGGTGTCAATGTTACTTTCTTATACTTTCCTTTTTTAATGTTATTTATCTGATTCCTTCTAAATTCTCTGGTAGAAAAATACCTATTATTCTGAATTTTGCAATCTCTGATCTCCTATTGCTTCCTGCTTGCAGGGTACCAGAGGATGTGATGATGATGGAAAAGTTAGCAAGCTATTGACTTCAGATTATTTTCAAAAGATGAGATTCCAGGGTCCTGAAGTTAATGCGATGGATAAAAATCAAGCTCAAAAGTATTCCATGCACATTCAGAATGATGCTGGAGTACGGGAATCTCCTCTCGTATCTTCAAGGTCCCTGAAGAGGATGTCCCCCTACTGCTCATCTTTTATTGAAGCAAATAATGGACATGTCCAGAAGATAAGAGCAATTGAGAAAGAAGAAATGAAGAATAGGGTGGTTTCTGGCCCCATTATTGAAAAGGTAGATGCTGTTACTTACCCAAGAGAAATCCTGGGTGAAAAAAACATGCATGCTTCCTTTAATAGATCATATGGATATAATCAAATGGAGAGGCCTAAACAAAATGATATTTATGGCTACTGTGGGTTGAGAAGCTCAGAATTTAATAATTCTGATAGTGATGCATGTTCTGTTGGCAGTTGTAGCGTTACTAATCGCAGTCCAAACAACTGTTATAGTCACATCATACCACTACCATGCCAATTGACAGATACTCCTGGTAGTGATGCGGAGTCGTGTTATGGTCCAGGCTCAGGCTGTGAGGGAAAAAATGGTCTACATCTCCCAAAAGAAGAAATAGAAGCCAGTATCCATAGGTTAGAATTGCATGCTTATCGTTGCACTCTGGAAGCNGGGTTGAGAAGCTCAGAATTTAATAATTCTGATAGTGATGCATGTTCTGTTGGCAGTTGTAGCGTTACTAATCGCAGTCCAAACAACTGTTATAGTCACATCATACCACTACCATGCCAATTGACAGATACTCCTGGTAGTGATGCGGAGTCGTGTTATGGTCCAGGCTCAGGCTGTGAGGGAAAAAATGGTCTACATCTCCCAAAAGAAGAAATAGAAGCCAGTATCCATAGGTTAGAATTGCATGCTTATCGTTGCACTCTGGAAGCGTTGTATGCTTCTGGTCCCTTAAGTTGGGACAAAGAGGCACTGTTGACAAATCTTCGTATTATGCTCCACATTTCAAATGATGAACATTTGATGGAGCTGAAGTATCTAATTTCCACTAAAACTGGTACACATGTCAGATAATGTTGAACCAGTGTTTTTCTTTATTTTTTAGTTCGTCATAGGATTTAATCCTTTCATTTCTGGTTCAACATTGTAAGAAAGATGACCTGCCACGTTCTTTATCTTCTGTCTTAGCTGTTATCTCTACGATTATCTAAACTGTGACATTTTGTAACTATGACAATGTCTCAAATTCTTATTGATAATATAATGTAGACAATTGTTCCAAAGAAATGCATGTATTACATTCCTTTCTGGATTTGCAGGCTGGTATGCGTTTTTTCCTTGGTTCCATTTATGTAACAGTGTTGTAAAACAATTTACCACATGAGAATTATTTATTTATTTATTTTTTTTTTTTTGAGGTGGAAGCATTATGTGCCTGTTTGGCAGGTTTCAAAGATCCATATAATAGCATTTTGTTTAGCCCTTTGGTGTCAGATATGTATTGTAATATTCAACCAGTTTGAACTTGTTGAAACTATATGCTTCTATTATGAAGTCCTACAGTGTGCAGTGCATAGATGAAAACTGAAAACCTATCTTGAAGGCCTGCACACCAAGAACTGTTCTGTTAAATTCGCATATTTATTATTCCAAAGAGCCATGCATCATATCATTTTAAAGTCATAAAGGAAATGACATCTTTTAGGTGTTTTAAGAAGCTAATAATTCAAAGTGTCTTTAGTTCTTCTTCTGCTCACTGTAATGGAGTTTATACATGAACTCACTCATATGTGATTGGCTTTGAGTTGCATGACGCTACTTAATGCTCTTTGCCATTCATTAAGTAAGGTTTGTAAACTATTATTAGTTTGATTTTCTCCATGCATTTTTGGCAGCACATAATCTTCTGGTTGAGAATGTTATTGATCGACATTCAATTCCCTGCATTTTCCAGGGCCACAGTTGGAGGCATGCTTCAATTGCTTCCAAAGGCTTAATGATGATGTAAGAGTCGCATTTCTCTTGGCACAAACTATTGGACAATTCAGTCTTACACTTTCGCACAGATTTGACAAACTTATAGCCAGTCTCTGGTATCTCTATTTAATCTATGTAAATGGTTAACCAAATTTCAGGCTTATCTTGATTTGTCAATATTGACATTATGTTGGAGGAAGAAGTGTATAGCTTATTTCCAAGCATGGCTCTTATTTAAGTCCACCATTTTTTTTGGGTGTTCATCAACTGCAAACCTCGATTTGCAAAGCTATACGGTTCTTTAGCGAGTAACTGATGTGTTCTTTTAAATGTTCATTCTTTATAAAATGTAATATATAAATAAATATAGATACACTGTGTATATCTGTTACGCATATAAATATATATTTGAGATCTGCATTCACTACTTATTGCTGCCATTACTAGTTATTTTTTCGTCATAGCACATACACCAGTTTAACAAAATGCCTAGCTGCTGCTTCAGTAACGTGAAAGTTCTTTATCAGACCTATCTTAAAGAGTTTATTTATTTATCAAACCCCAATTACTCCTTAATAGTGCAATACAGGCCCAAAAAGAGTTTTATTCAGGTTTATGCTGCATTTTTAGGTAGTAACTTGGACTTTTATGGAATGAAGTGATGGTTCTCTTGAAGGCACTTGAATAATTAAACGTTCTTGCAAATTTGAGAAAAACTGAATTGAATAGACGCACTTATAACATGTCCATGCAAATTTTACGACTCCCATCGTTATTGCAATGCATTTGCTCAGTGCTTATTTAGCTTCATTGTATACAAGATGACTTATGAAGCAACTAACGAAACATCAAATAGAAAAAATAATTGTTTTGACACCGCTGCAGGGTGGCTGTTCACCTGCATTTCTATGGTACTTGTGGAGCTCTTTTGACTTGGTTGGCATTAAATTTCCTCGAAGTAGCAATTCATGGGAGAAACGTTCCCCCCCTCTCCAAGAAGAAAATTGTGGAGTGGAGAAGTAAAGGCAATCAAACACAGAGTAGAAGTTCATTGGAAATATTTTAGCGAGATTTCAGTATGATTTGAAGTGTATTAATAACTAGTTGATTTATAGAGTTCGTTTGTGTTCTGTCTGTATGGCTAATCTACAATGATCCACTCCTTCATTTTAATGATATATTTGGATAATGCCATATGCGCAATGATTTTTGACAACATTGTTGTATATGTCAAAAGTGTTGATTGGAAAGATAAATTGTTTGTTAAACTGTCCAATGATAACAACAATATTGCAAAAAAAGATTGTATACACCAAGAATGATGGGATATATTTCTGGACCAAGGATATCTGGGTATGTAGCTAACGAATTAGTCTTACAGATTGTTGCTGTATGGATCCTTGGTTTTACACAGGCTAAAGTAAAGTTCAGTGCAATTAAGGAACTTTGTCTTTAATGTTTTTCAAAGAATATATTTTCACGATCAAGCTTATAAATTCCAGTCAGAAGCAAATCTGAAAGTAAACATTAGCCATATATAAAACTCACTTGTCCATATGAAACTAAGTCGTACAACTAGTATTTGGAATACGTAGACAAATGACAAGTTATCTTCCCACAAGCAAATCAAAAACCAAAATCCATCTTCGCTGCAAAACCTCTACATTAGGACTTGAATCCGGGATATAAAAGCCTTAATCCAAAAATAACGAGAAATTTTGGCCACCAACATAGAAGGAATGCACCACTTAAAGATCCTTCTAACTGTAAGCTTTTACTCAAAGGCATCGTCATCATCGTCAGGCAACGGTTGACTAGCAGCCGCAGCGAGCTCTGCTTCATGCCTGCAAAATTCACATTTCAGTTAATATTTATGGATAGGAGGGTAAGCTTGCATCTCATGAAGAGAGTGAGAAAGAGGGAGTGTGTGTGCTTACTGTTGCTGTGCAGCCATATCGATTAGCACTTCTGGAGGAGCAAGCGCAGGAGATTCCACGAAGTGTAAGTTTTGATCCCTATAACCACAAAAAACATTGCCTTAAGCAACTTGAATGGAAAACCATACCTTTGTATATTTTGATCCTCACTAACTGAAGTTCCTTACCCAGCAAGTTTCCTGGCAAGGTACAGAAAGGGCTTCTCAAAGTTGTAGTTACTTTTTGCTGATATTTCATAGTACTGCAGATTCTTTTTGCGGTGGAAGGTAACTTGTTTTGCCTTCACCTGTCGGTTCTTCACATCAACCTTGTTCCCACAAAGCACAATTGGGATGTTCTCGCAAACACTGAGGTTGAAGGTAAAAAGGATTCAACACCGCGTCAATCTCACATAAAAATCAACCAAACCAAACAGCCAGATAAATAAATAAGTCACACACCGGCAAAGATCACGGTGCCATGTTGGAACATTCTTGTAAGTCAACCGAGCTGTTACATCAAACATGATGATTGCACATTGTCCATGGATACTGCAAAAGTAAGACATCGGTATTGATGATTGATTAATGAGGAGATCTATATGTAACAAAAAAGGAAACCTAGGTGCATAAAATATGATAAACATAAAAAAAAAGATAAATAGCTCAACCATCCCATTAACAAAGGATTTGAAGGTTGTTTCTATAAAGCATGTTGTTGATTTCAGTTGGCTTTAGTAAGCATTCAGCTACAGAGACTATAAATAAAGACCATCCAAAACTATGGGCGTGTTCGGTAGAAATTAAAATCGGATTAAAATTGAAAAATTAGCCGCTAGTGTTGACTTTTATAGACGAGTTTAACCCAATAACGGCTATATTTTCAATTTTAATTGATTTTTAATTCCTACCGAACACGCCCTATATGGAGCTTTACCCTGACAATGGAGTAGGATAAATACCAAACTGTGAAACAAATTCTCCAGACCTAGGGCATATTCGGTAGAGATTATAATCGGATTAAAATTGAAAAATCAACCGTTATTGTTGACTTTTATTAGACGAGTAGGACCCAATAACGACTATATTTTCAATTAAAATCGGACTAAAATTCCTCCCAAACAAGCTCCTAAAACCCACCCAAAAAGTGCATCAATAAAGTAAATGACTTCTCAAGATGCATCTTCAACTGGTTGATGACTGGAGCGACTCTAAAACAAGTAGGGGTACGTTTTCTTTTTCAATTAATTATCGAAAAGGGGACTTGCTCCTACACACAATATGGAAGCAGCTTAATATTGCAGCAATGAACTCCCAGATAACACGAACACATTTCAAAATTAACAGACTAATATGCAATAAAACCTGCCAATGCAAACAAAATCTAGATTTGATGAAGTCCAGTACAAAATGTGAAAGCACTGTCCAAAAGGAAGAAACCTATAACTTTTTCAAAGTTCATTCTTTGATAAATTTACTGAGCATGCAAACTAAATGAAAATTAAATGAAGCTCACAATTCAATCACATAATAGGAAAATGATACTTACTAGTATCCATCCCTAAGACCACCAAACTTCTCCTGACCAGCAGTGTCCCAGCAATAAAACCTGATCTTCCCACAGTTTGTGAAGAAATCCAACGGATGAACTTCCACACCAATGGTTGCTATACCCATATCACAATTATTAATTAATTAACGAAAAAATACCAAGAAAAATTAGCATTGAAGCAAAACTTATCAAGCAGGCTTACGTTCATATTTCTTCTCAAATTCACCAGTGAGATGCCTCTTCACAAATGTTGTTTTCCCTGTAACAGCACAAAAAGCTTCATTATCAACACAACATAAAATAATAAGAGCGCTGATTCACTCTTTAATTTTTAACTCTTCTGGGCATGCATACAACCAAATATATGGAACTTTGCTCGTTTGACATTTGGTAACATAAAATATAAGCTATCACATTAGGGTTACAACTGGTTCGAACATAGATGATTGCATGTACTGAAACAGAGTTATAGACCTATGGCCGATTTGAATTAATATCAACCCGTAATACAGAGACAGACAGTCACTTATAATGAATCCTACATCCTAATCTCAAAATCGAGATTTGGCTAAAGATAATCAGCGAAAACACAATTTAAAAAGGAAAATAAAAAAATAAACGACTGATAAACAAATAAAGCAGAATAACTTCAATTGAAGTTACCCAAAAATTGATAATTTTAGTTAAGTACATTCAAAATAAAGAGTACAACAGAAGTTTAAACAATAAAAAGGCATACCAAAGCACAAACTAATTTAAATTAAACTAAGAGGAAGAAACAATGTACACAAGAAAAATTACCAGTGCCACCATCGCCGACAATTACAAGCTTGAAGCTTGGGTAATCCACTGTTTGCTGATTCGGCAATGCCTAAAAACCCGAATAAAAAAGAAGAAACTAAATCTCACCAAATCGACGACAAATTAACATAATAATACCTAAAAACATAAATCAAATCAGGAACAAAATGGCCTTACCATTCGATTGTTACTGCCGTTTTGAGAGAGAAAATTTGATGGAGACTGGGCAGTGAGAGTTTAGATTTATGTAAAACGAAACGTGTTTTGACGTGTGAATCAATGTGTGTAATTTGAATGATTTTGAATTGAGCTTTAGCTTTAAGCTGACGCGATTATCTGAACCGTTGGATCAATATCAGGAGTGGCGTCACGTGACCTTTGATTTTCAATTTGAAATGTTCTAGAACAAGCATATTGGGCCATCATTTTGGCCCAAATTTAAATCAAGAAACGAGTACTTCCAAGAAAGCCTGGCCTGCCAGTATCTATTTATACAAAATATATTTTAACCCAAAATATTGAACAACTCGTTGAATTTGTAAACTATCAGTTGAATTACAAATATCATTACCTTATTTATTATATTGATCATACTGAACAGTATTAAAAAAATGTTAAAACCTTGTTTAGTATCATTGTCTCACACTAGCACGACGACTCGACGAGTACTTTACATCGAACTTCATTATTTATTTCTTCATCTATGGGCCCGTTTGACACAACTAATCCAAATAGAATTTCGAGCAGTAGGGCTTTTTCAGGAACATTGATTTTTAAAAGGTTGGTGAGTGTTTATTTGTGAATTCAATAATGTTGTGAATATTAAGGACGTGTTCGGTAAAGATTAAAATCGAATTAAGGGTATATTTGAGCCATATTATTTTGAAAGAATGTATTCTAGAATAGTAGATTGATGGAAAATTTGTAGTTGAAAAAGAAAGAAAAGTTATTGATGTGATGAAAAATATTATTTTATTGAAGAATGTGTGGTTGAAAATGAGTAGAAGAATGAAAATGAAAATTTTAATGTGTACTAAACAGGGGCTAAAATTGAAAAATTAGCCATTATTGTTAACTTTTATTAAACGAGTGGACCCAATAACGACTATATTTTCAATTAAAATCAGATTAAAATTCATCCCAAACAACCTATAATTGACTTCAGCATTATGACCTGCCTATAATAATTGGAGCAAAAGCCCACATCACACTTGCAGAGACACAGAAGGGACCAGCATTAAAAACCACCAGCTATATACTTATTCGAGCTGAATTGGTATGAAGTCTTGTTACTTAAAATCCTTACAACAATAGTGTTCATAGTACAACAAAATGTTTTAATCCTGTCTCGTTAGACGAATCGTCTGGGATTGCGAACACTCAACAGCTTCACATCGTCGACCACTGGGCCACAGAGCGAAGCTAAGTCATCGCTCCTCATATGGTAGTACGTGCTAAGGAACATGATTCGTGTCCTAGTAGAAACCGCCACGAACCTCAGCACAGCACGTTTATAGCCACCCGTGCCCTTGGATTCATAAGGAACCTTGACAGTGTCCCGTCCTCCAGCAAATGCCTCGACTATCATTGATCCCTTGCAAAAATTGCTAGCATCACCCACGGCAAATGTGAGTTGGTATGTTTTGCCTACGATGGTCCTTACTACTTGTGCAATGACACTTTCCTTTCCTCCAATAAGTTCAATGGCACGATTGCCATGTGGCACCGAGAAATGATTAGAATCAATGTATTTCACAGCTTTGAGGGATTCGACCATCCAGGCTGGCAATGGAGAGTTATCGTCCTCAATGTTTGGTGGGACAAGGACTCCCCAACTCGTGTTGGGAAATATATAAGCACCTTCTTCAAAGTCTCCGTTTTTCATCAGGTTCTCTGCTCAATGAGGAAAAATGCAAAGATTTAGGATTTCATTCGTAGAATACATTACCTCAGCATAAAAAGCCCTTTTTGACATTTTGTTCATCGAAAGTTAGGCAAAAGGCATGGAATCAAATAGAGGGCTACAATGAAACTTACGATTAGTAGCTTTAGGAGGGTATAAAGCTCGAATGGCAATGGAATCGATAAGTGGACCACATGCTGGATCTTCTACTACTCCTGGATTATGAAGCAGGATCTCGACCACGCTATAGATTGCTCGAAATGCCCATGCATACGAGTCCCAACCGTTGCTACTATACACTGTTTGAATCGGTAGAACCCCAGAATCAGGTGCCACAGATACATTAAGAATCTCCTCTTGAGCACAGGTTCTGGCAGCACTAAATGTTAACGAATAGTACATTCCTTTAGTCACGTTTAACCGTTGCTTGATTGATGCCTCATTTCCAAGCCTAACAGCAGCATATCCCTCCGGAACAACTAGTAACATGTCGCCCTGTTTTTGCCCTGCTTTTATGTATTCGACAAAACCAGAAATCTCCCATTTTGGTATGGCGTGGGGTTTAAGGACAACTGTGCCTTTCATGTCTGAGGATTTCGGAGCCTGCTCGAAATTGCCGTTTTCTAATGGTCCTGCATTTAGAACGTGAAAATTGAGAATCTTCATTTAAAAGTACTCTATGATCAATCAAGAAACCTTCAAAAATAAGTAACACACCATATTAAAGCCAAAAAAATAAAAAGAACCAGCTGCAGATTGGCTTAATCATAACTATTTTGTTCGACTTCCGACTACATATACAAAGTAAATTTCAAAGCTAAAACTATTAAAAAAGGGACATGTTTAGAATTAAATTTAGTCTTCGACGTATACAAAGTAAATTCCACATGCCCTCTTAACCTTATGACCAATCACAAGACAATCATGCTAGTTGACATAATCCTTGATATAACGCTTCGTGACAGCATATCATTGGGCTGTTTAAAATATAATCAACTTTTTCATCCAATCACGTCTTATTAAAACCTATTATGTCAACAATTATATCACCTACTTTACCTAACGTCTGTAATTAAGCCATTAAAACCTTCTTATGACATCAATAATCTGTACATTGACAGTGGTTAACCCTCAAAGTGGAAGCTATGTTCACCTGCGCGCTTTCACTATAACATATAAAAAATGTAGAGAGCTTTTCTCGTACCCTTAAAACCGGCACCTAGAATCCTCCGAATATTAGGTCCATCCGGAATGGATAAGTGTACACTACGATTAAGCTCCAAACACACTTAAACAAGGCCCTGGTGCTTATTCCAAGAAAATTTTATACACTAAAGAAATATATAGTCGACATATTATCAATACATCTAAACAAAAAATGGAAAACGCTTAAAATGGGAAGAACACGAGGCTAATAAATGCTAAAAATGGAAGCAAAAATCATAGCCAAGAAGAAGAAGCATACCATCTATGAAGGCAAAGGCAATGTGCCACGTGGCAACACACAATAGCACCGACAATATAGTGACACCCCCAATTCTTGAATCCCTCTGCATTCTGGATATGGGTTTTTGGATTTGGAGTTCGATTTGAAATGGGGTTTCAAAGGGGGGTTTTATGCATGTCAATTTTTGAAAATGGCCACAGATTTTTGTTTAATCACATTGATGCCCCAATATGAGTATAGACTTTTTGCCTTTTGGATTTGGACAATTGCATGTAAAACATCCGTGCTCGTGGTGAACAGTTTGTTCTTTATATTCTTACATATTTTCCAAATGAAATGATGACAAAAAGCTGTCTGCACATGGTTACTTACACCGCCCAAGCTTGTCTCGACCCAATAAACTACTACAGTGAATAATAAATTAATCGACAACGTGTGATTAAATGAAAGATTGAAAAAATGGTATTTTGAAAAACTAGGAATCAAACGAGGCTAAGCATATGTTTGGCCCTCATTATTTAAAAAATTCATTTCGAAAAACTAATTTTGAACCAGGGGTTCGTCCTTAAAATAATTTTACACGTAAAATTAAAATAAAAATTATTTTTCTTAACCACACATTCTCTAAAAAATCACTATTCCAAAATATATTTTCTCATCAAAAAAGGGTTCAACCGGGGCTAAAATTTGGTTAATTTTACTTTCCGATCCTCTCCAATCTTGTAGAACAAAAGTCTTAAAAATCATGTTTGGTGCACTAGCATATTTGTTTTAATTATTTTTTCTTTGTGGCCCCATTATTTTGAAAAGAATGCATTTTTGAATAGCGGTTGATGGAGAATGTGTGGTTAAAAAGTAAAGTAAAATTTTGAATTTGTAATATTATTTTATTGAAAAATGTGTGGTTGAAAAGAAGAAATAGAAAGATATATTTTAAAAATAATAAAAATCAAACAAAGCTTATGCACTGACCACATCTTTATAACTTTATTGTTTATGAATTGGCACTTCTTCAGGCCTGCTTGAGAGTTTTGGATTATTGGTTATAATTTTTTTATAGTACAAATTTTGGTATGGTGAATTTGATTTTGGGATCTTTTTTAATAATGATTTTTGAAAGTGTCCAACACATGTTTGGAGTTTATACCATTATAAAAGTATTTTTAAAAAAAATAAAATTATATAAATTCTCCGTAAATTTTAAATTTATAATTTCTTATATGATATTTCTTACAAGTATTTTTTATTACGTATAAGTTAATATTTAACTTAAAAGGTTAAATATTTATTTATAATTAAAATTTTAAGTTGTAAGTAATTTTCACACTTATAAGTTAATTTTGTATTTTAAAATATTTTTTTTTATACTCGAGTGAATTTTTTTTTACTTTATAACTAACTTTTTATATTTTTGTCTAGCTATTGATATTTTTTACTTTAAGCATTTTTTATATATTCTAGTTATAAATGAAATTTGTATGCTTATAAATAAATTCTAATTTAATATATGTTTAACTACGAGTTAGTTTTGAAAAAAAAATACGTGAATTTAAAATAATTGTTTTATAAATGATAAAATTATGAGAGAATTTGAGAAATTGTCAAAATTCATTGATTTGGTGAATTGAGAAAGACGGTCAAGATCACACTATACCGGTTGTGGATGGTTTTTATACTGCCTAAAACTACTGTTTAAAAAAAAAAACTAACAAACACCCATTTTTCCAACATTTTCTAAACAATTCAACTCAAAAATGGTTAAAATAGAGGGAAAAAAACTCCCAAACAGACCCTTAGGGTTAGTGGACCTGTAACTTTCCTTAATTTTTAACCACATAGTTTTTAAAAATAATCATTTTTCATTAAATTTATCATAAAAAAAAAATTCTATCAAATACTGACTAAATCTTCATTACCTACATCTTCGTGTTGTATTTTTAGGACTATTTAAGGCCAGTTTGTAACAACGTACTGCATAAGATTGAGTAAATATCTTGTAAAGTAACGAATGTTTAGTCCATGTTTGGTGGTCTTTAATTTGAAAAAAAAAAATTATGATTTGAATATTATTTTTTGGAGAATGTGTGGTTCAAGAGTGAAAATAAAAATTAAATTTACGTGTAAAATATTTTATTGTGTGAATATGTGATTGAAAATAAGTATGAAAAATAAATTAAAGTAAAATAAATTAAATTAAATGACATCAAATATGGGCTTAATGTGCCAAATATGTCGTGTTTATTTACACAAAAGAAAGAGAAAATAAAGAGAGTAGAATTGTGTCCAAATGCCATGTTCTCATATGATTATTATGTATAATTTTGTCAAAATTTCGCATAAATCTCTCTTAATTCATGAATTTTAATGCCAAAATGTCAACATCTGAAGAAAATGTGAACCCCTTTTTGCAGTCAAGACTATAATAGAGTTATTATTTTTAGTATTTTTGTCCCAACAAAATGCCAATAAATTCAGTCAATGCTTACACCATGTTTTACTGACTAAGGGACAAGGTGACCCCCTCCATTATGCATATGTTCTTGTTGAATATTAATTAAAAATAACATGTTAGATATGTTAGATTAAATTGATTTTGTTTGAAACGTTTCAATGATATGATATCTAAATACAATTTCTTAAACGGTTAGATTCTTATTAGCTCGTATCGAGTGTAATAATAATTAAAGTAATTTATATTTGTTTGACGTGGGATTGATTCTTAAAACTCCCAACCAACAATAACTACAACTTTAAGAGGGAAAAAAGAAAGCAGCAGTGCTATTCATCTTAAGTCTATAATGGTCAGTTTATGTGATAGTAAAGTCATCGTCGCATTGTATGAACTTTCAATGGTCATGGGCATCTCTTTCTTGGAAAAAAAATTACATTTTCTTTACAAGATTTATTCTTTATTTATTAATTTTCTATAACACAAAATTACTCATTTCAAAGTCAAACGAATGGTATTCGATATGATAATTATTTTTTTTTGTTTTGGCAATGAGAACAAATTTTAGATCAAATGGTAAAAAAATTATCACTTTAATGGACAATTTTCATGAAAATGAAGCCAGACGGATACCAAACTTTCAAGTGAAAAATTATACAAATCAAACACAATTAATTACAATTCCCGAAAAAATAAAATTTAGACAATTTAATTCCATATAATTCATTTTCTTTCCACTCAAATTTCGTATTTGCAAATAGATGGACCCTTAGTCTCTACACAACAATATGCTTAATTTGACATTTTGTGCGTAAACAAAAGTGGAGAAGAAGAAGAAGAAGAAGATAGATATAATACACCATTCTTTAACATTCATTTTTATACACACTCATTTTTAACCATATATTTTCTCAATAAATTAATCCAAAACCTTTTTTCTCTTTTTTAATCATATGTTATCCAAATAACAATTTTTACAAAATCGATTATAGGAAAATGGGACTGATATAGGCGCATAGCTCACCGAACTCGATAAATAATTATGCGATCGAGCAATGGACTGCTTTTACTAGAAGACTACTTAATAAAGCTAGTATTAACATTGCGTGAATTTTGTGTAAAAAGTAAAAAACTATTTTTATGATAAAAATATTTTTGGCAATTCAACTTTAAAAAAAAATTATTTATTTTTGGGATATATCACGAGAGTTAACAGGTCTACATCTACATAGGTATATATACTGGAAAATCCAACTGTACTAATCTTAGTGATGTATTCAATTAAAAATTTTAAATACTTTTTGGGATTTAAAATTTTTAGAGTTATTCAATGTAAACTTTTAGAGTCTCTCTAAAAGTATTGATATGATCAATTCAGACTTTTGTAGACTTTCAAAAAGTCATGAAAAGCTACGGCGTACTCAATTACAATTTTGAGGAGTTTCTATATGTCATAGGGTATTCAAATTGTTAATAATTTAAATACATTTATAAAAATCTCCAAGTACTAAATTTTAAACAGGATGTACTAAAATAAAATTTCAAAATTTGTTTCTCATCCATTTCAAGGTTTTGGGAGACTTTCACAGAAAAAATTAATCCGTATTTTTTGTTTCTTTCCATATTTCTCTTTCTTCATGATTAGAAATTTATTTTTCTACCGATTTTATTTATTTCTATTTTCTTTCCCAACCCTCTCTCTCTCTCTCTCTCATTGTCTATCTCTGTTTTCTATAAACAAATTAAATTGTAACTAAAGACTCATTTACTTTTTTTTTCATCGATTATTTTATGAAAAGATCATTTTATAATTAAATTATGAGTTTTTTTTATAAAAAAAACTGATTTATAATTAAATTCAAATATATTAATTTCTTGTTTTTGCTTATACTTACGTTATATTGATAATATTGAACATTAAAAATTTTATTAAAAGAACAATACCACCACAGTGAGAATTTCGCAATGTTGCATTAGACCCGTGTGAATTCTATTTTGAAAGAAAATTTTCAAAAAAATCTTTCAAATTCTAAAAACATCTATAAGAGCCGTTTGTTTGTGAGCATGAAATTTGCATAGAAGGAAAATAAATTATAGATAATTCAATTGCCACCTAGAACTTATTTAAATGGAAATTATTAATTAAATGTGTTTGATTGATTTAATTTTCAAATTAGAAAATGTTATACTTGTCATTTTTTATTGGTGGGTAGATGAGAGAGAAAAAAAAACGAATTACTTGGAAAATAAAAACCACTTCCCCTAAAGAAAATATTTTTCCGTTTTTGAGGAAAATATGTGACCAAAAGTTGAAAAATATTTTTCATAGAAAAATTGTCAATCAAACACATCAAAAGTAGGGATTTGGATGGAAAATAATATTTTCCATGAACAATAAAGTCAATTAAACACACTTTAAAAGTTTTAAAATGAAAATTTATAGAAGCCTATGAAAAACTTCCATTAATTCCATATAAATCTATAAAAGTCCATGAAATACACAGAAGCTATCACTTAAAATAAATCTATAAAAGTTTTCAAAAGTCCTAATTGAATACACCCTCCTTAATTCTCAGTATAAAATTAAATTTTGGGTCACATGATAATAAAGTCCTAATTGAATACACCCTCCTTATTTCTCAGTACAATGGCATGTTTTTGTGTTTTCTTATGGGATCGTTGGGTATGTGGGTCTTCCAATTCAGGTACTTGCACGATAAGGAGAGCCTATAGTGATCCTCGGCCTCATTTATATTTCGAGAAGATATTGTATTGTTTTATCTTCTTGATTCATTTTCTCTTACTCATTTTTGACCATTGATAACCACATCTAACTTTTTTCTTTTAAATTTACTTATTTATCGGATCCTTTGAAAATGTGGTCTAGACCCAACCAAATAAGGGATAATGTCAGTAGAGTTTGTCCAACCTCAAAGCATTGATAACTCGACCAGCTAATCTGCACAAAGAAAGAAGGGTTGTTGGGAACCTCGTCCACAGTAGTCCTCTGATTTGGGAAAAAGTTGGTGTACTAAAATTTCTATTTGTGAAGAGAATAAAGACTTGATGTAAATAGAAAGTTGTAAAAATACAAAATTGCCTTTGGCACTTTGTATAGCTTCCTTTATAGAGAGATCTAGTCAAAGTGAAGTGAACAATCACGTTAGACGTATCCTAGGATTTTAGTAAAGTGTGACTAGATTTGCAGTTAGTAGACGAAAGCATTTATGGAAAATCTTTTTACGGGTGATTGTTTTTAGTCGACCATCCTTTACGAGGATACTGAGTGATGAATCGCGAGATGCTTACTCGTTCATGCTTCATAATCCATCAATTGCTAAGTTAAAAAGTGTCAACATAGCTATCGATTCCAAAGATAATCGCTCGTTGATAATCAAAGCAAGCATGGCAATGGCCGCACATGTCTTACCATGGTGCTCTCTATCGTATCGAAAAATTTGATAGCATCAATATACATTAATCCTTTTTCTGACTTCTTCATTAGTCGAGGTGCGTGTATCCTAGTTGTTTTTGTTTTATTGGGTTTAGTTAAACTTCGACAAATATGGTATTATCAAGTCAGAAACTTAGGAACTCCCTTGAAAAGCACTATTTTGCCCTCATTTCGAATTTTTCTCCCTTTTCTCGTAATTTTTGTGATCAACAACATAGTATAGCATCGCATATTGTTGAATAGAGTACAATTTTCAAATTTTTGCATGATTGCATCTATATATCCCACGGGGAGACCAACAAGGACTAAAATGAAACTACATTATATCTTGTAGGTCAAATTCACTTTTCAATTTGAGAACTTTAAAATGTACAACTCTTGATGTCGGTTGAACGTCAAAATCCTACAAAATAAATTGTAATTCAAATAATCGGTGGACAAGATCGTAGAATACATAAATATTAACTGTTGTAATCGTCACAAACATAAATGTCAAGAATTTACCTACTTAAAAGCAAGATTTTATATGATCTCTCCCCCTTTCCATGGCCACACATTTAGTATATTTATGACATTCAAATTTGGTTTTTTTTAAAAATAATAACATGAGAATGATTTAAGTCCTTCGAAACACGACTACTCGAAGAACTGTTATACTAGTAGTATTACTACCAAACAATTTTACTCCCACAAAGAACGCGTTCTACTATAAAGATGCCCTTTACACTAGCATTTGTCCATCTACATTCTACGTGAAGAACTGTTACATACACATAATTTGTACACCTAAATTAACTTGACGACTAAAAAGGTACCAAAAACGTTCCATACAAATGTCAAGTATGTTACGACAAGCAAAGACTTCAAGTCTTAACGGACATAAGCATATTACAAGGTAATTTACGTCTACATGGCACAATAAGTTGACAATTACGCGATATGATGTAATAAGAAAATATTTCATCTAAATCGTACTTCTGGATTTTTAGAAATATTTACTCTTTTTCTTATTTCTTTTTTTAGATTTTATTTTGAAAGCTAAGTTCAAGTGTATGGACCTAGGCCCAAAATTAAGACGTATGACTTTAAATGCATTGAGGCCTGTTTGCAACTGATACGCATTTCTCTCTTAGGAAAATTGACACGAATAGCACTAAAAAGGACCTAAATAACTAAGCAGATATTCATGTATCATTTTACCTTTATCATTACCCTTTTTGTGGGTGTTATTACTAGTTAATTTTCCTAAGGTTAAAGTCCAATTAAAGTTGATTTGTTACACTATAGAAAAAGTTCAAAAAGGAAAAAAATCATTTCGAGTATTCACAAATTGTCGTCGAATAATTATAAACTAGCGAAGATAAAATTTAATAAATATATCTTTTATTAACAGCTTGAGTTTTTAGTGAGTTAAATTAACTCTTTATCGGCAAATAAAGATTCAAGTCTCATGTTAGAGTTAGACAACTCAGAACTCTTTTAACTTGACAATCACTTTTCGTGAATCCTCAATCATGAATCTCGACTTTGATGAGAATTATTCTATTTTCTAACTCATTAACATCAGTATTATAATCAAAATATAACTTATACAGAGAGGTGGATTTTCTAAACTAATGATCCGTTTGATAGACAAAGGTGGAAAATAATTTTAATTCTATATTAGTTGGAAAATAAAAATTCACCAAATCCATACGAATTCGTTTTCCATTAAAACAAAGAAAATACAGCTTAAAATGGTTGTACCTTTGAATTCAATTTTCATTTTCACGTTACAATCAAACGGTCAAAGTGGAATTCGTTTTCCTCGAACGTGACATTTTTATGGAATTCTATGCTACGTGATCTTTAAATAGAATGTATCAGATGACAAATAAAGTAAACTCTTTTATTCTATAGAACCACCTTAAACCCTTTAGGGTATTGATGACTTGAGACCTATCACATGCAAAACATTTATCGCTTAGATTACGTGCTTACATATACATGCCTTAAAAAGCCATGATTTATGCATGGTGATTGAAGAAACATGTGAATTCTGTTGTTGGTTAAAGGAACACTTGCGGCCACCAATGTCCATTTGCTTTTGTCATTAGTTTGTTTCTAATTCTATTATGACACTATCCTAGGAATTTTTTTCACGTCTCCACGACAGCCGACTTAAAAATTGATATACTATTTACACTTCCAAGTCGATTCGATCACGACATAGTCCTGATTTAGCATAAATTGATAGAATATTGTGAACTGATTGTGACGTAACAATTGACAACTATACGACATTTATCAAGACAAATCACCTCAAATTTACTTCATATATATCCATTTTCATATTTAGATATGTGAAATCCCAAATTTTTGTTCATTTGTCCTTCTGCACCCAATGAGCAATAACAACTCTCAATGGATTAAACGAATCGAGGACAAACTTTTTACTAAAAACTTTTTCAATTGACAAATATGATTTTCGGAAGCAAATGATTTTAAGTTAACAAACAAGCGATACATAGTTTTTGGACTCAAATTAAACGAAAAGCATATCGACTATTTTTCTTTAAAGTAGATTTGTCTATGTTACTTTATGGAATTATATTATATTTTGATAATTAATTGCAATTTTATTAATTCACTTTATCACGTCACAAAACTATATGAACTTCTTTGGTAAGAACGGAAAATTTGGACTTCAAATTCTTTCAAAAGCGAACGTGTATGAGCTTTCAATAACTATACCTTGCTATTAATAGATTTTGTCTATAACATATATTATATCGAACTAGTTGTACTCGTTGAGTTTTGAGCTATATTTTAAATGTTCAAACTGTTAACAGAAGTAACTCAATCTTTTACATACTTTGATTAATATTTTTATATTGAATCGA
>CAIGRK010312443.1:0-13990 GCA_903798315.1 Fraxinus greggii | reverse complement strand
GAAGTAATATAATGAACAAACACAACAAAATTCGTCCATGGCTTGGGTATTTATGGAGAGGGGAATTAGGTTGAATGAGCCAGAAAAATATGTTTAAATTCGATAATTACGGTTTCTCGAAACAACCTATCGCTCGAACGAAATATCGACCATAGGCGAGCGACGACCTCTCGCTTGAGCGAGAGTCAGGCGACAAGCGAGCGATAGTCATTCTGTTTTAGTTGCTCAAGCAGTGCCCGACGATAGGCTAGAGATAATACGGCGCCGCGTTTCTCCTCTTTCCATGCTTGAACCCTAAACCTCATAACCCAATTTATACAAATTGTACACTAGGTCCTTGACTTTTGCAACACATTACAAATTAGTCATTTGTCCACATAATCGTCAACACTAAAAACCTAACACTATGAATTACAAATGAACTAAAATGCTCTACTTATTTATAGAGTGATAAATATTTATAAATGAAAGTGATAAATAATTAATTAGAAAATCATCAAGTACGAAACTAATTAACGAAACAAGAAATCATGAAAAAAATATGAAAATTGTGGAAGATCTTCACAATCTCTAACAATTTTTTTTTTAAAAAAAAATCATTAAAGTTGTTGAACTAGTTCCTCATAACTAGCACGTCCTGCAATTTAGGGGCTCAAAATCTGCTAAATCCTACGTTGTTATTTTTTAAGTTTCTTCTTCTTCTTCTTCATTTTTTTTATGGAAAAAAAAATAAAAATTACAAAGTGATTAGAGTGGGTTGACCTACCCCAAACGCCTTGAATTAGAGCTTACTTTACCTCTTTCCCAACTCTTAAAGGATTTGAGTGAAATTGAATCAATATATTAACAATGGGAGATCTCATAACTTTCTTCATAAGAAATCTAAGAATGTCTTTTGATGAATTATTTTGCTAATGACAACAAAATAATTGATTTTCCCTCAATCATGATCATTAATCATGATCATTATATATATATATATATATTGTGTGTCAAATTAGATAGCAATTGGGAAGCACTATACAGTGCTTGATCTAAATTATCCAATTAAATAAGAAGGGATTACTTGCACACTTTCAGCTGAAAATGAAATGTTAGAGGATAATATTTTTTATTACTGACTAATCAAAACTTCTATAAATCACATGCGGAAATGAGGGGAACATGGTATATCCTCGTCAATATTAATATTCACCACACTAATTTCTCGATAAACTGCTCGTAATCTCACTACTTATTTCGACTATTGTCTAAATTTATAAATAACTAGACTTATTAAACTATTAAGTTAGATCAACATTTATATTCAACATAAAATATTCTGAATGTAGGAGAATAATTAAAAATAAACAAAAAATAAGTAGAGTACCAAAACATAAATTTGTATTGGTTAAAAAGGTCACTAAGGGCAGCATTGTAATAAAACTGAAAAGCCAGGTGCAATTTTGTTGGGAAATATCCGAAACCAGGGTTAGTTGAAACTAACTGTAGTGAAGTTCATACTTCGTCTTTATCCTCTTCTTCTTGCACATTTTCCACCTCATTTTCATTTATTTTCTCAAAATTACTCAACAGCTTTAACTAGTTGTAATCTGCTCTTTAATATGTGTACCTTTTGCATTCATCGGTATATATCTCCCCTCTCCTCTTCGCTCTCTTTCTCTCCCTTTATCTCTCTCTGTACGCATTTCCCCTCTCTGAACCAATTCTCATCCTCATCTCTCTCTAGAATAACCAACAATTGTGTAAACAGTTCGTTTGTTGCAACTCTTCTCTCCCTAAAAGAAGTTTCCGGTGCAGACGTCAGCAGCTTATTCCGAACGCCGGTCTCTTTTCAGGTTTTTTTTCACTGAAATTTCTGTTAATTTCTTAAATAATACGAGAAAAGAGACTGATAGAATAGGCGCAATATGTTGTTTTTCGTGTTTCCTTTTCAATTTTTTCAGTTATCGAAATGGAATATTGAAGTGAGGTTTTCTATTTTCATGATTATTGAACTTTTTTTCTTGTGTAATAAAAGGAGTTTGCTGGTTTTTGTTTCCGGATAAAAGGTTGAGGATTAATTAGTGATCTTTCTCATCTCTTGCTAAGGTAGACTCTCTAAAGTAATTTGGACGCTTTTATGACCTCTGTTGTTAAACCAGTAAATACTTGTAAATTCTATGAATCTATGATGTTACGTCTATCTATGGTTTTATATAGAGTTCTAAGGAAGTAGTCCGTTTTTGTGGCAATTTTGCTATTTTTGTAGTACGTGTGTATGTATATCTATTTTTTTTTCTGCTATAGCTATTGAATTTTATGTTGAAGTTTAGCAGAATATAACCTTAGATATGATATTTTCTGATAATTTTTTAGTAAAATCTTTTTGCTGTCACAGGTTCCACGTACAGCTGTCTTGATTGTTATTACTTTTCTTAATTAATGCTCTAACAAGAAATTAACTTCTTTTTGAAAATGAAAATCCTCTGAGATGATGATTCTGTTAACAACTTGAGTGTAAGGCAAAGAAGAAAAACAAGGATCTGTTAACAACATGACAATATTATCCATAGATAATAAAACAACTTTGATATGAATAAAAATATATTCTCTCCCCTTAAATTCTCTCTTCTTTTCTCCCTTCCATCCGTCTAATTCTCATTCTCTTTTACATCCTACCTTTCTCTCCTTCTCTCCCCTTCCCCCTTCTCCTATTACTATTTGATTGCATCCTACGTTAGAAAGCTTTGGAAGCGTTATTTACTCTATAACCAAATCTCTGGTCAATTATAGAAGAGTACAAGCATTCTTCTTCTTATTACAACATAGTCTGCTTGTAAGAGAACTAAATAGATATCCAAATAGACTTATCCTTTCTAGAATTATCAAAACATTCTGATCCAACCTAAGGCTTCTAAATTTTAGTGTAAGTTGAGTATTGCGTTTGATTGAAATGGAATCTGGCAGAATAAAGTGTTGGGATGACATTTCGAGTTATGACAAGCAAGCATAGTGCTACCATGCAAAACAGGATAATGCTTTGGTTGAGAGCGTCAGAGCTGACTATTCAATATAGCGCTGTCCTTTTCGTAGGAGTATGCCAAAGGACATGGTCTGTGTTGCAGTCAGTTGTGCCCTTATTTGATCTACTTCTGATATTTTGAGGTCTTCGCTCACCTGAAAACATGAAAAGTTCATTTTCTTGGCTTGGCTAATGTCACGTTAAATTTTGTTATAAAATGTAATTTTACAAGTGTTTTGCTTGCATTCTCCAAGCTTGCTTTTGTATCTAGATCAACACATCTTTTCTTCTTTCTTTTTGCTTTTTTTAAAGTCTCTTAGTTTAATTGTACTTTATGATTTGCTTGGATGATTTTCCTGGAAGAATATGCAATGCCTGTTGGATCATTGCAAGAGTGATTGTGAAGTGTATGTCCTCTTCTTTTGTGCAGGCTTGTGAACATATTTATCATAGCATAGTTTGTGTAAATAATTATCCCAGACGTGCAGTTTCCAAGAAGCTAGTAATTCTATTAACAGTCATGGGATCAAGGTCATGTGGAACTTTTTGGACTTGGCTTCTGGAGAATTACTAGATATCCCCCAAACTCCTAGAGCTCTTCCGAGAGTGATGACTATTCCTGGAATCATATCTGATATTAATGCGGGTGGTGGCGGAGATTCAGATAGCATGTCATCTATTTGCCGAGAACGAAAAATTGTGTTGGCAAACATTTTACCTTTGCATGCTCAAAGAGATAGTGAAACTGCTAAATGGTGCTTTAGTTTGGATGAGGATTCACTTCCGTTACAATTGAAGGATGGGTTTCCACCTGAGACCGAGGTTATATATGTAGGATCTCTCAAAGTTGAGATACAAGCTAGTGAACAGGAAGAAATTTCACAGAAACTTCTGGATGACTTCAAATGTGTACCCACTTTTCTGCCTCATGATATCCAGAAAAAGTTTTATCATGGTTTCTGCAAGCAACATCTTTGGCCTCTTTTCCATTACATGCTACCGATGTGCCCAGACCATGGAGATCGGTTTGATCGGCAGCTTTGGCAGGCCTATGTTCATGCAAATAAAATATTTGCTGATAAAGTCATGGAAATCGTTAATCCAGAAGATGATTTTATCTGGATTCATGATTACCACCTCATGGTGCTTCCTACATTTCTAAGGAAGTCTTATAATCGAGTCAAGCTTGGATTTTTTCTTCACAGCCCATTTCCGTCATCAGAGATATACAGAACTCTTCCTGTTAGGGACGAAATCCTGAAAGGTTTATTAAATTGTGATTTAATTGGTTTCCAAACATTTGATTATGCTCGTCACTTCCTATCCTGCTGTAGTAGAATGTTGGGCTTGGACTATGAATCTAAAAGAGGGCACATTGGACTTGATTACTTAGGCCGCACAGTGTACATTAAAATTCTGCCAGTAGGTATTCACATGGGCAGACTAGAATCTGTATTAAATCTTCCTTCTACGTGCGATAGAGTCAAAGAGATTCGGGAACAGTTCAAGGACAAGAAATTAATTCTTGGTATTGATGATATGGATATATTTAAAGGTATCAGTCTGAAATTGCTAGCCTTTGAACAGCTCTTGCAGCAGCATCAGGAGTTGCTGGGAAAACTAGTGTTGGTTCAAATAGTGAATCCTGCAAGGAGCATGGGAAAAGATGTTCAGGAAGCAAAGAAGGAAGCATATTCTACTGCAAAAAGAATTAATGAACGTTTTGGCTGCCCTGATTACGAACCTGTGATATTAATTGATCGACCTGTTCCTCGCTATGAGAAAACTGCATACTATGCTGTGGCAGAATGTTGCATTGTGAATGCAGTTAGAGACGGAATGAACTTGGTTCCTTATAAGTATATAGTGTGCAGGCAAGGATCATCTCTCATGGATGAAACCGTAGGTGTCGGTATGGATTCTCCTCGGACTAGCATGCTAGTTGTGTCGGAGTTCATTGGTTGTTCTCCATCTTTAAGTGGAGCGATTAGAGTAAACCCGTGGGATATTGACTCTGTTGCTGAGGCTATATATCTGGCCATCTCCATGCCTGATACAGAGAAGCAACTTCGTCATGAGAAACACTATCGCTATGTTAGTTCTCATGATGTTGCTTATTGGGCTCGCAGCTTTATGCAAGATTTGGAGAGGGCATGCAAGGATCATTATGATAAGCAATGTTGGGGCATTGGTCTGGGCCTGGGTTTCAGAGTTATATCACTTTCCCCAAGTTTTAGAAAGTTGCGTATTGATCACATTGTCTCGGCGTATACAAAAACAAACAGAAGGGCAATCTTCCTGGACTACGATGGTACTATTGTATCTCATTCCTCCATTGTTAGATCTCCCAGTCCTGAAGTAATTACTGCACTCAATACTCTGTGCAATGATCCTAAAAACACAGTGTTCATTGTTAGCGGGAGAGGAAGAACTACCTTAAGCGATTGGCTTGAACCATGTGAGAGACTGGGTTTAGCTGCTGAACATGGGTACTTTATAAGGTGCGAATAAATTTTTAATGTTCTGCAAGCGTTCTCTCTTTTGTAGTATGTCTTGTAAACTTGTAAACCGAGATCTTTGTTGTCCATAAATACAGGTGGAATAGAAGCTCTGATTGGGCACTGTTAGCAGCAGATCTTGAATGGAAAGAAATCGTCGAACCTATTATGAAAGTTTATACAGAGGCAACAGATGGATCCTATATGGAAATTAAAGATAGTGCATTGGTTTGGCACCATCAGGATGCAGACCCTGACTTCGGCTCCTGCCAAGCCAAAGAATTAGTAGTTCATTTGGAAAATGTACTTGCAAATGAACCTGCAGTTGTTCGGAGGGGACAGCATATTGTAGAAGTAAAACCACAAGTATGATTTCTCCCTCCTTACCCGCCCCCACCCCAACCCAACCCTTCTTGTGCATTTTCTGACCAATTTAAGGTGAAAGTAGGATTGTTCCCTCTGGAAAACCTCTTACATTATATGTGATATATTGACAATTTTTTATGCATATGGATATGATGATGATCAAGTTGATTCCAGGATTATCTTTCCGAGATGAGTAATACTATTCAGCACTAGTCCAGGTGGCAACGGCATGACATTAAATGATAGATTTACTTAAATACAATGCTTCATTTAATTGACTCTATTAAGTGTTGTAACATAAACTAATAAACTAATGCTTTAACACTACTGGTGCTAGATAGCATTATCTCCCGAGATATATTGTGAAATGTTTAGATATATCACACTGTCCTGGTGACCGGAAGATTTTTTTTTTAATTATTATTATTATTATTAATATTATTATTATTTTCGATTTATGCATTTTGATGTGCAGGGAGTGACAAAAGGGTTGGTTGCAGAGAAGGTCCTGTCAACAATGGTCAATGATGGATCGCCACCTGATTTTGTGATGTGCATTGGTGATGATAGATCGGATGAAGATATGTTTGAACGCATATTGAGCACCGTTTCTAATTCATCCTTACCTGCCAGTCCAGAGATATTTGCTTGCACTGTTGGACAAAAGCCGAGCAAGGCTAAATACTATCTTGATGACTCGACTGATGTTGTGAGGCTGCTTCGAGGTCTCGCAAATGCTTCTAGTCCAAAACCACGACATAGTGCAATCTTCCAAGTCACATTTGATAGCGGCTTTTGATAAATGCAAAAAGATTATTGGGTGTGATATGTTCTGCTTTTCGCGGGAATTTTTCTTACTGACCACGAAAAAGTTCACCATCAAGCTTAACTTCAAATGTTGTGTGACTTTTGGCAGCCATGCCACTGTGTGGGGTCTGGGTGTGAGATTTTGAGTATAGAAATCATATTTTGGCTAAAATCCTTTACAGTATAGTTGTGGAGATGTTATAATGGCTTGCCCTAGTTGATCAAAGCATCGTTTTGTATAGTGAACATTTCTCCTAATGCAATAGCGGTTTGATTTATAGTTTTGGTTGATATGTTCCTACCGCCGGTTGTACCAAATTTTCATCCTGAGGATTCAAGGTATAGTCTTATGTTTGCTCGTGGAAATTGTGACCTGTCGGGGGAGAATTAACTATGGCAACAAAATGCTAGTAGATCCAAGAGTTCTTAATAGACTAATTTATGCGAGGGCTATGGAACAAATAATTATTCTAGTTGTTGAAGTTGATTAATTAAAATCTGACTCAGGAAAAGGTACTGTTCACTCTATGTGCAGGCTGTGAATAGCTGGAGTACACGACGGGACTCTTAAGATAGGATCTAAACAAAACAAGCACTTTAAACTTCAAGACACAAATCAGAGAGGAAAACACGTATCTAATGAACAATTACTTGGAAATGAAACGAAAAATTCTTCATGTAATAATTCTACGTACCATGCCAACGTTAACAATTACATTATTATCGTGTCTGCTTATTAACATTGAATACATTTCAACAACCATTGTTACCAAAAGACAATTGCATGTTTGTTTCTGAGATTAATAATAGCATTTTCCAACGTGCAGTCTGGATTTTCAACCCAGGGCTTGCGCATAAGCGCCCCGGGCTTGGCATAGTCGCATCATGCTTGATATACTCAACTGCCTAATAAGTTTTTATTTTCAATTTTGTTTATTAAACTTCAAATTCAATTATTTCTTCAACGGTACATTTGCTCTACGATTTTTTTTTTTTTTTTNGCCAACGTTAACAATTACATTATTATCGTGTCTGCTTATTAACATTGAATACATTTCAACAACCATTGTTACCAAAAGACAATTGCATGTTTGTTTCTGAGATTAATAATAGCATTTTCCAACGTGCAGTCTGGATTTTCAACCCAGGGCTTGCGCATAAGCGCCCCGGGCTTGGCATAGTCGCATCATGCTTGATATACTCAACTGCCTAATAAGTTTTTATTTTCAATTTTGTTTATTAAACTTCAAATTCAATTATTTCTTCAACGGTACATTTGCTCTACGATTTTTTTTTTTTTTTTTTCAAATCAAACTTTTTACTCTAACTTCTTCTTATGCTTACATTCCTCGTTTTGCTTCTTTTGTTTTTGTTGTTTGTGTTTGCGTTTTTTATGTTCAAACGTTCTTCCTTTTACATCAATCATGGGTTTTTATCGTGCGAAAATCAAATACAAGTAGAAATTCGGTCAATTAATTCTCTTTTTGTTAATTTGGAAACCTTGATAAGTGTGTAAACGTTATCATTGAACTTCGGACATTAACTTTCTTCCTCTTGTAGACATCAACCATTCTTGAAGGTGTGCTAGAAACCCTTCTAGAAATACGAACATGTTACAAGTGCCGTTTTTCGTAACCGCGATGTGGAGATCTCAAAAGCAATCCTCACCATCTCTTCCAAGCTTTAAAGAATAGTTCATCCACTCCTTGCATGAATTTAGTTTAAGTTTTCGTCTGAAAAATATTCATTCGAAAACTTCAAAATATTCATTTGTTCCAAGATGCAATATTATTAGCACGTAATGTGTTAACCCCGACGTGGTTCCATCCTTCAAAGAAAATGAAAACGAGAAGTTTCACATTATCATGATAGATATCTTCACCTTTAAATGTCATAAAAATTGTTCGAATGATCGTAAGGTTCTCCATGGAGCAATATCGAATGCACGGTGTGCTCAAATTCGGTAATATAAACCTTAAATGATCTCACCCATTTCAATTTCAACATTTCGTCCACAATTATTTTAGCAACAGTTATTATTTTTTTACTAATAAACACAATCCAAAAAATGGCAAACAACCTAACATTTAGAACCTGCTCTGAACAAATTTGAAATTTGTCAATTCTTGTGCTTAGTTGTCTACAATCTTTCGGAATGCATAGATAAGTGAATAAAACGTGAAAAGCTATAAGAAAATATGAATGTAGAAACATACGATTTTAAACTATAACTGGTGTTACAAACCATTACCAAAGCACATGTGGATGTGAATGTAAAACATGACTTCATAATCATTGAATGAAAAAAGCAAGGATAAGTGAATAAAACGTGAAAAGCTATAAGATTCAGTTACAAGTTCACTAATCAATGGTTGCCATGGGATTCAAATATAAGAGACATATTTACCCCCAAGGCCTCGATAGAAATTGTAATAGGCTAAGTCGAGAACTGAGAAAGATATGCAAATCTGAGTATCCTCTCATTAGTCATTTCTCTTCTTGCTCTTGCTAGAACATTGAGTCAGTGAGTTTAAGATAAAATCCTAGAAACTTTGTTGATTATTATTTCGAGATAAACAAATTAACGCCGTATGTAAAAAACAAAACAAAGGCAACCACGACCTTATTGTGTTGAGCAAAAACCAATGAAGAAGTTTTGTACCAGGATGATACAAATGAATGATACAAATGAAATGTTTTAGACCGTGGATGACACAAAAGGTTTGAATATAAACTACAATAGAGTAAAAGGTTTGAGATTGAACAATGTACAATCTATTTTTGAAAAAGTAAGTAGATTCATGAATAATACTTGGTTAAACAATACAGAGAGTAAAATGAGAAACTGAATACAATATACAACATTTAAGAAAATAATTAATACCTTGATAAAATAATAAATAATAATTAATCGATAAATTAATAGATTTTCCTTGGTTCCAAGCCAAGACATTGCCAAGAGGACGAGCACACTCTTTGAAGAGAAGACGAGGCCAACTCTAGGTGGACAAGTCCATGGTGAAAAGATAAGACCGGGCTCAATTGGACAAGTTATTGCAGAGGGAAGATTAGACAAGCAAAGATTAGAGAAGCAGAGGCCAAGCTTCCAAAATGGATTAAGCTTGTACAATAGATACATAGCAATCAATTGATCCATTTTTGTCAACATAGGCTTCACAAAGAAAAATGTTGCAGATTGAAGTCATTAGAAACAAGCAACAGGGAAAAGGATACACTCTTCCAAATATGGTTGTCAAAGTTGGGATGTTTCAATAGTAGATTACAGCATAACCAAAATATTTAAAATCAGTAGCAGTGAAAACATAAAATGCCTTAGAAAAAGCCATTACCAGCATTTAATCTTCTCTTAACCAAGCCTAAGCTGCATTCCAAAGACTCTTCCACTGAAACTCCAGCAGATTTCTCTACAAAACTCTCAATATTTGCTCGTATCATACCATCAATCTTTCTATTTTTTCCAGATGAAATTTCGGCATTTTCTCCCTTCGCTTCTTGCTCAATGATTTCATTGGCATTTTCTGACAGTGATAGGCTTCCATCAAAACTAATCAAGTCCGTTAATTGGTCAGCCACGGTTCGTGCTTTATCTAGCTTTTGGCTATTTAATACATCATAATCCATCAAAGATACTGGTTTTTTACTTGAAGTCCGAGATTCTACAGTCCTAAGCCTAAATATTAGAGATAGAGAGGAGAGGCTTAAACCCGGGAGCCTCGTACAAAGTGAATAAGCTGTTGAGTTAACAATTACGCTTCTGATGTCGGAGCAGAGTATCACTATTTGCCTCTCCAGACTCATTAGGCATTGATTCCATGTCCCGTTGCAATGCTGAGGCTTGGATCCTCCCTGTCTACAAGGTTTTGTCAGAGAAATATGCAACTAATGAGGTTGTACCACCAGGAACTACGTTAATAAGAGACACTTACAAGGGGAATAACATAAGGACGAATAATAAATCCAACAATAAGGCCGAATAAGCAAGAAAGTCCAACACCTAGAAACCAAGCAGAGGACACCCCAAAACCTGAATGTAATGTGTAATACACGTTAGTCTTATTGATGAACAAGATTAAAGTAAACATAAAGAAAGGCAACTTTGAAGTAAAGTTTAGCCTATATTTCTGGCAATGTCATGCTCACAAACACTATAACTTCATGATTTGTCATTCCACACTTGCATGAATTTATTGAATCAAAATGTATGTTCCTCAAATCACGTCCTTCGAAAAAATTCCTAGCTTACCGGATCCAGAATGCGCTGTACAATCCTCCGCCTTCAGATTTATTTGACGGATTATTCTATAACCATGGTCAGAAACCATTAAAGCACATTTTTCTGGAACAAAAACAAGCTCAAAATCAAATGAGAACGAAGCATTGAGTGCGGGTCCATCAGCATGGCCTGTTTTCCGAGAATGACCTCCAGCAATCGTCGTCACACCTAATCATGTCATTAGGCAAAAAAAAATTAACTATTATAATATGTATGATCGACGAGGTGGGAAAGTTGAGATAAATTTAGTTAAGGTAGAATGACACTCATTGTCTTTTTAACAATCAGATGTAGCAACTGGCATACTCATACCGGTGAAAATACCATGCTCAACAAGCTTGTGCTTCAGGCTGAACCTATCTCAATTTAGAATGCACATGCAATAACGAAAATCATCTTTTTGAGTACATAGATCAACACTTCTGTCAGGAAATAAATATCATTTGACAGCTCATTTTTATGGGAAATGCAGAGTTTTTGACAAGACAGGCATCAATTCTTGGGTTTTTACCAGGTTTATTTTAAGTTTACAAATATATGTAAGCTCACAAGAACATACAGACAGAGATTGTAGAAATATAATGAATTGCATAACGCAAACAAAAAAAAAATACAAGACAAGACAAGAACAATCGTGGTTTGTTGTCCTCACATGCTTCTTATCTGATTACCCCACAGCATTCATTCTCTGTAATTTGCTTGAATATGTCTAGATAAATTTTCCGTCATCTTCTGAGTAACAGAAATAAAGAATTTAACCCTAGCATGCCAATGCCTCCAAATGCAATTTGATTATGACTTCCGTTTAGTCACAAATCAACAACACTTTGCATGTTTTGAAATATTTACAAAGCAATTTATTAATTTATTTGTTTATTTATTTTTATTATTCCTTTTTTTTCAACTCTAATATTTAAGTTTTGAGTTCTAACCTAACATATTAGCCCTCGACACCTGCATTGCTGCAATTTCTTCCAGAAATTCAATGCCAAATTCAAGTACGACACTCCCTTCCAAAACACCTCCATTGATAGATTTCAACCAACAGATTGCATTACGACATTTTACATGATTTCTCACAAACAATATCAAAACTTCAATTTCTCACACAATCATTAATAGGGCTATCAAGGGATTGAATTTGATCCGAATCCAATGAAATTAATGAGAAATGGATTTAGGGTCCCAGTTCTATAACCCGATTAAGATCCAAATTCGATAATTTGTTATCTAAAATAAGCAAATATGGATATAAGTCAATCCAATCTGATAATAACCCGATCTGATTTTTTATAATAATATAATATATTTTATATATTATAGCATAATTTATTACACAATTTTTTTTATTTGAAATTTGTATTATAATTTACACATAATTTTTAAATAAATAATATTAGATAATAGAATAATATTGTTCATTGAAATATTTGGAGTCTTTAATTTTTTATTAATTAAAATAAATTAAAAAAATTTAATTTATTTTATAAATTAAACAACCAAAGAGACTAACAGTTGAAGTTGCTTTCATTGTTCCCAATTTCTCACTTCCCCAATCGGATACTCGCTAGAATATCACAAGATTTGCAATGTATAAATAGGTGGGCCAAGAATTGAGTAAAAATTTATCTGAGCCTTTTAATTCTAGGGTTCAGAAGTTGACCGAATAAAAATTTTACTTTCCTAATTTCTTCAATTTCGAATCGGATATCCGATAACATAGCAAATCAGATATGGATTTAACAATCAAATATCCATTTGATTATTGAATTGGATAGGACCGGATAGTTATTTTTATCTTATCGGATCGGATATGGGGCAGATTCAATTCATTTACAGCCCTAGTCATGACATTTTACATACATATAAACACATCTATAGTATATTAAATATCACATCAAGTGAGAATAATTTTTTGGACGATTCTAACCTTACAATAATTCAATTATTTCAATCATAGCTTACATGTTCATTTGACATTTATTTCACTTGTGCGCTTTCATTAATGTATGAATTTCCTATTATTAATTCTCAATTAATTAATATTCACATTCATTTAATTAATATTCATATTTATTTATGTATTTCAGTGCTATTAATTATAATTATAAGTTAATTAGAATTTCACATTCAAGAATGCATTTCATTATTCACGTCCATGTATGCTAATTAACATCCAATTTTACTTATCTATAATATAAATAATCATTTTTTGGACAATTATAACCCTATTATAGTTCAATTATTTCATTAATACCATACTTTTCGTTTTTCAATATGTATTTCATTAACAAACTATAATAAATACTACAAAATCCTTGCTCATGCACGTATTCCATGCTATTAACTCTCAATTAATTAGCATTAACATTCATTTAATTAATATTAATTAGATTTTTACATTCACATTCACATTCACGTCTATGTCCTTTTTATTAAATATCAATTAATTAATATTCACATTCATTTACTTAATATTGATTAAAATTTCACATTTAAGAATGCAATTTATTATTCACATTCATGTACACTAATTAACATCCAGTCTCACTTAATTGAAAATCAAACTATATTAATTTAGTATAAATGATTTAACATTCATTGTCACGTATATATTCCTTGTTATCAATTCTAAATTAATTAACATTCACGTTAATTCATGTATTTGCAATGATTTTCATTTATGTATTTAGTTGTAATTCTAATACTCACATTCAGGTATGCATTTCACTATTAACGCACATGTACAATAATTAACATTTACTTTCACGGGCTTTCGTTTCTCTCATATTTAGATTAAAAGGATAAATAAAGGATCAAATATTACTTTAATGGCACTTATAAAGTATTTCAAAATATCGTGCAACGCATGTTCAGTTCTGACTAGTTTTTATAAATGCAAGTACCTAGTGTTTATGCACCAACATGCACGTGCATATGTTTCTTATACCTGACTTAGTAATCTTCCTGATGGCATGGTTAGTCTGGTCAGCAACATACACATTTCCTCTGTAATCAACA